>CAUYQG010073728.1:0-13678 GCA_963574415.1 Tarsius wallacei
TTGGGCATGGTGACGTGTGCCTGTAGTTCCAGCTATTGGAAGGCTGAGGCAGAAGGATCACCTGAGCCCAGCAGGTCGAGACTATGGTGGCCACGAATGTGCCCCTGCATTCCAGCCTGGGTGGCAGAGTGAGACTCCAACACACACACACAAAAGCTGTACTGATATGGAAAACTGTTGCACAGTAGTTTAGCATAATCTCCCTTTTGTTAAAATGTAAAGGATAAACAGAAAACTAATACAGTTCCTCTATCTGTACTGCTTTTAACACCCCCTCCCCCCCCACCCCCAATGCTTGGCTTCTAGTCATCTTTCAGGACTTAGAGAGACTTCTGGTTCTTTTAGCCAAGTAGAACCCTCTTTCATAGAGTCTATTTTCTTCCTAATGGGTACTTCTCAAATTGTGATTTTGTAGAAATAATGTTTTCTGTTTATGGCCAGTTCTTTGTATAGGGCCAAGACCTTGTTTAAACTCACCACTGTGTGCCTAATGCCCAGCATAGACCAGGTGGAATGGGATGGTAGCATAGGCCAGGTATATGGTAGGTGGTAGAAAGGAAAAGGGCTGCTATTTGTAGACCTATTGACTAAGCACTATTCTGAATACATTTATTTATTTTAAAAAAATGAATGATTTTTTAATGTTTATTTAAGTACAGCAATATTTTAACTGTTGCCTGCTACCACAAACCACATAGGTTTATTTTTAAAAGCCTACATTTTCCCAAACAAAAATAAATTGAGTTGACGTTTGCTTTCACACTGGATGTGATAAGCTGGAAAAAGCATGCTTCCATCATTATAATAAAAAAAGAATGGGGATAACATCTAATTTATATCTTATTTAAAATTTAACTCAGAATGATCATAAGCATAAATGCAAAATTTAAATCCAAAAATTATAGAAAATGTTAGGTTAAAAATCCCAGTAGGGGCCTCCAAAATATTAGATCAGACTCACTGGGAGGTGTCTGGTATGCAATTCAGTGCCACATGAAAGATGCAACGAATTGCACAGCAGTTAGATTGGAAAATATAGTTTATTTAGAAAGTAAATTAGAGAGAAGAGAGAGGAGATTCACCTCTCTGAGGTAGGAGAGGGGGCCAAAGCTAGGAAACATGGTGACTGTAGATCAAGGAGCCACATGATCAGACCATAGCTTAGCAAAGCAATGGCCCTGAATACATTTATTAACCGATTTAATTCTCACAACAACCCTAAGTGACATATAGTTGCTATTTTATACATGAAGAAACTGAGGCTTAGATAGGCTAAGAAACGTGCTCTTTTTTTTTTTTTTTTTGAGTCAGAGTCTCACTCTGTTGCCCAGGCTGGTCTCGAATGCATGGGCTCAGCAATCCTCTCACCTCGGCCTCCCAAAGTGCTAGAATTATAGGTGTGAGCCACTGTGCCTGTCCTCTTTTTTCTTTACAGAAGTAATCAAGTTACATGATCTTTAACATTCTTAATGTCTGAATGGCATTTTTATTAGTTGGCTGGAACTGATTTAACCAAGTCCTTTCTGTTGGTCACTTAGGCTCTTTCCACTTCTGTTTTCACAAAAGGTGCTGTCCTGTACGTCCTCAAACATGCATCTTTGTACACATCTGTGTATTTATTTGGGGAAAAGAATCCTTTAAATAAACGTATATTTAAAATATTGGTGCCTATTACCTGATTATCTTTTAGAAAGATTGGATTAATGCATTCTCTTCCCAAACATTGTCTTCCACATTCTACGTGAGATAATCTCTTGGTGGGATAGGATACACAGTAACATGGCAGGGAATTTAGTAAAGAGAGCAACTTGACCTTGAGGCATATGTCAAACCTTTGAACAGAGGTTTCTATTTTTGACACTGGCAGTGCAGGTAGTATTGATGGCAGATAGGTTGGGGCCACAAAGCAAGACAAGTATGGAAATCACCAACACCCTTAGGGTAGTTCAGTGAGATGACTTGTCTTTGATTTTCAACTCTTTTTTTTCCTTCCTCGTCCTTTCACATGGCAAGAATAACTTGTGTTCTAATCCCAGGCCCTAAAGCAACTTGTCCATTGGGTTGAGAGAAAATCTGTTTCTGTCATGCTTATAAAACCACTTTTGTGACACCTATCTCCTTCTTACGGGACTAAATGAAATGAAACCACTTTATGCAATTCCTAAATGTTATTTTACTGCTGCAGGTGATGGGGTGCTGTCAAATGTTTTTCAGCAGCTATGGATATGGTGAACACCACTAAGGCAGTAGTTCTGACACTGGATTTCAGACATTTGTAAGATTTTATAAAAATTGAGGTCCAAGAGAGAATTCCTAACTTTATTTTTGGCAGAATAAGAACTTTTTTTTTGAGTCAGAATCTCATTCTGTCACCAAGGCTGGAATACAGTTGGCATGCTCACAGCCACCATAGCCTCAGCCTGCTGGGCTCACCTGCTGGGCTCAGGTAATCCTTTTGCCTCAGCCTTCCAAGTAGCTGGAACTATAGGCGCATGCCACCACACACCCAGCTAATTTTTTTATTTATTGTAGAGACGAGGTCTCACCAAGTTGCCCAGGCTAGTCTCAAACCCCTGGACTCAGGCAATCCTCTCACCTCAGCCTCCCAAAGTGCTGGGATTACAGGCTTGAGCCACCACGCCCAGCTAGATAAGGACATTTAAAAACTATTTATTCCTGTAATCCCGCGTCTTGGGAGGCTGAGGTGAGTGGATTGATTGCCTAAGCCCGCGGGTTCGAGACCCGCCTGGGCAAGCGAGACCTCATCTCTACAATAAATCAAAAAATTAGCCGGGCGTGGTAGCGCGCGCCTGTAGTTTCAGCTACTCGGAAGGCTGAGGTGGAAGGATTGCCGGAGCCCAGCAGGTCGAGGTTGCGGTGGCCGGGAGCGGCCACTGCACTCCAGCCTGGGCGACGGAGTGAGACTCCAACTCAAAAAAAAAAAAAACCAAAAAAACAAAAACTATTTATTATACTCATTTTATTCAAAAACTTTAATACCAAAAAAATGGGAAGGGCAATTGAAGAGGAATTATTCTTAGGAAAAAACCATTGGCAGCCTTTAGCATACCACATACATGTGCACACTATATTATGTTTCCTTTTTTGTGATGGACTCAAAACTTTTGGGTACTCATGGTTGATAACCATGGCTCTAAGGAACTTAGAATCTGGTGATAACATGCAGGATGTTATTAATCTGGCCTGGAATGAGGTGCAAAGTAATAAGACCTTCATGCATAAGTCAAGCTAGAAGAATTCGAAAGAAATCAGCAGAAGATGGGGGTTCACGGGACATGGAGGGTAGAGAAGTACAACTCAGGATTTGAGGTTGTGAGACTTAATGTTGAAGCCATTGACAAAAAGTTGGGAGAGAAGTAGCAAGGCTTTGAGCAGTTTTTGTTTTTGTTTTTGAGTCAGAGTCTCACTCTGTCGCCCAGGCTAGAGTACAGTCGCATGCTCACAGCCATCACAGCCTCCACCTGCTGGGCTCAGGTGATCCTTTCACCTCAGCTTTCCAAGTAGCTGGAACTATAGGCATACATCACCATGCCTGGCTAATTTTCTGATTTATTGTAGAGACAAGGTCTGGCCAAGTTGCCCAGGCTGGTTTCAAACACCTGGGCTTAGACAATCCTCTCGCCTCTACCTCCCAAAGTGCTAGAATTACAGGCGTGAGCCACTGTCCTCAGCCTGAGCACTGGTGTTTTGATAGTATTCCTCAGCATTTCAGGGGACTCAGTTGGGGAAGGGAGAGGACATCGCTCACGCCTGTATCATCAAGAGCAATGCTGGCTACCTTTATCTACATAATGGGGCTCTGGTTCCAAAGCAATACATATTTGAAAATAGCTGATGGTTCTGGGGGTCAGGCACTTGTACTGAAGTTCCTGTTTGTTTTAAACTCAGGCAGATTTAGAACAACCTTTCTGAGCCCGTTGTAATAGCTACCTTAAAATAGTTGTAAAGATTACGGGCCTATTCAGAATACAGGTCTAGCTCATAAAAGTTGTTTTAATGGTAGCTATTAAGAATGGGTTGGTTTAGGGAGAGAAGATGTGAGGTCTAAACTAACACAAACTCTGGCAGCTCTGTCTTTCCTACTTCGGGGCTTAGGAATGCCCCCTTTGGGTTCCACCTTTTCTGGCTTCTTAAAGTCCTTGACTTTTCCAACCATATTCTCATCCTATCTCTGAAGTTACCTCTATGCTGACTGTAAACTAATGTGGTTCTTCCCTTCCTCTGTCCTTGACAGCATCTGTGGAACCCTCCATTCTGTGGATCAGGTGAGTCACAGCAAGGGCTCAGAATCAGTTCTTGGGGAAGAAGAGGGGAGAGCTTAAGGGTTGGGCATTTCATCATGTTGCTAGGGTTAATGATGGTGTTCCTCTTTCTTTCTTAGTATCTCAACATCAAACTAACTGACATCAGTGTCACAGATCCTGAAAAATATCCTCATATGGTGAGTTGGGGATGGTGGAGAATAGGAAACATCTCCAAAACAGGAGGCCCCTGGGTGGTTAGAGGACATTTTTAAGGGTGTTTTCACATTTGTCTATTTTTGTCTAGTTATCAGTGAAGAACTGCTTCATCCGGGGCTCGGTGGTCCGCTATGTGCAGTTGCCAGCAGATGAGGTTGACACACAATTGCTGCAGGATGCAGCAAGGAAGGAAGCTCTGCAGCAGAAACAGTGATGGCTCCTCTTCCTCTATCTCCTCTTCCGTTGATGACCAGTAACCTCAAGTCCCAGCACAGGCGACCCCTCCTCCCAATACTTGAGGGTTTTTTTTTTTTAATAGTGATGGTTTTATGTGTGTGTGTGTGTGTTTTTTTAAGGATGAGCGGATGAGAGGAATACTAGTAGGGAGCTGATGTCCTCTGTTGAGAAGGGGAGGATAAGTAGGCTAGGGAACTTCAAAGCCTTCCAGTCCCCAGCACCTGCCTTTCTACTTCCCTGGAGATTGTGGGAGAGTTTCCTAGTGTTTCCAGGGTAGCATGTGATTCATTCTGGGGATGGAAGGAATCTGTCCCGCATCGGGAATAAAATTTATAATGCAAATTTGAGTTCTGTAGTCTGTGCTTCGGGCAGGGAGCTGAGGGTGGAAAAGGATGTTGAACCAAGCCCTGTCACTCTCCGTTCCTCCAGCCAAGAATACAACCCAACTTCTTCCCAGTGTTACCTGTCATTACTCTCCTTGGTATAAAGCATATGATACAACTGGACTACACCCTGTTTCCTGAACATGCCCTTACCCTCATGTTCTCCCTCTGGACACTTGCTTATATGTACCTGCAACTGCAGTGCTTGCTGCCCTTCTATTTCCATGCCCTTCCATTAGTGTGGCAATCTTATGAAACACCATAACATAACGCATTTGATGCTACAGGATTCCAGATCAGTACACTTTCTGAATATCTATAGAAGATAAATACAAAAAGTGAAATAATTTTTTAAAGAATTTTAAAGGTGTTGGGTATTGACTGGGCACAGTGGCTCATGCCTATAATCTTAGCACTGGGAGACCAAAGGAAGAGGATTGCCTGAGTCTATAGGTTTGAGACTAACCTGGACAACTTGACAAGACCTCACCTCTGCAATAAATCAAAAAATTAGCCAGGTGTGGTGGCACACGTCTGTAGCTCTAGCTACTTATAAGGCTGAGGCGGAAGGATCACCTAGCGGGTCAAGGCTGTGGGTGGCCGTGAGTGTGCCACTGCACTCCAACCTGGGTGACAGAGTGAGACTGACTCAAAAAAGGGAGGGGGGTACAATTCAGTATTAGGTATATAAGAAAAGTGAAATAATTACTATTGTGGAGAGAAGTTATGACTGGGAATCACTACATTTCATTCACTCAGCAAATAAGAGTTCCTGAAACAGATGTGAATTCTCAGCCTTTAGAGGCCATCCAGAGAGACCCACTCTGTCGCCTAGGCTGGAGTGCAGTGGCATGATCATGGTTCACCCCATCCTCGAACTCTTGGACTCGGTGATCCTCTGCCTCAGCCTCTCTGGTATGGATGAGTGGATGAGAGGAATAATAGTAGGAAGCTGCTGTCCTTGTTGAGAAGGGGAGGATAAGTAGGCGTGCACCACCATGCCCGGCTAATTTTTTTTATTGCAGAGACAAGGTCTCATTCTGTTGCTCAGCCTCAGCCTCCCAAAGTACTGGGAGCCACCGCGCCTGGCCCATCCTTACATGATGAAATGAGGCTCAAGGAGGGAGCCGGACCCCGAGAGCCTTGGAAAGTGACCTTCCCTTCAGTCCCCTGGGGCAGCTCCCTCCTCCGCTCTCTAGGCTACCCGCTGGGGAACGCCCTCCGGCCTCTCGCCGGCTCTGCCCTGTTGGGCCAGTTCCCCCGCTGTCCGCTGGGCGCCGCCCTTGCTGCCCGGCCCCGAGGACCCGTGCGGGGTGCCCGCGGCTGCGCCTGACAGGAGCGCGGTCTCTTTGGCCTCCTCGCGTCCTGCACCCGCGCCCCCGCCCTGCGCTGTTCCCAGTGAGCTCGGCGGGCAGCCGGCGGCGTGCGGCGGGCGCGCGGCCCGCGGGCACTGTCGGGCAGGGAGCGCGCATTTGCAGGCGGGGCACGGCCGCCCCCGCCAGGACCCGCGGGCCCGGAAACCCTGTCACAAAGGGGGCAACACGTGGGCGCCGGCTGCCCAGGCGGCGGTCTCTGGGAGCTAGGGTCACCCGGAGAGCCGCCACCGTCTCCGCCCGCCCGACTCCTCCGCCCAGGCCGCCCGGCCGGTCCAGCGGCGGCCGGCGCCTGGCTGTGAGGTGGATTCCCGGCCCATCTGACCACCTCCCTCCAGTACGTACACGCGGCTGGAACCCGCGTCCTACCGGCCGCAGACCTGCTCCTGCGAGCCTCCCACACTTCCCGAGGCCCCGCGATCACTGGCAGTCCCCTGCCCCCGCTTCCCTAGGGGCTCCTCACTGTCACTGCCACTCTGAGCGCCAGGTCCTCCTCTCCTGAAGCCTGGTCTAACCCTTATTCCTGAGGGTTTCGGGGGTCTCCGGCGGCGGAGGAGCCCCCGTGAGAATCCCCTCTTTACTCAAATATAGGACCCCTGGGGTCCTTCAGTCTCCCCTTGTCTCTCTTCCTCCTTAGGTTTTTCCACCTCATTCGGACCCCAACTATGTCCATCCTCTACGTCTCCCCCCACCCAGATGCCTTCCCCAGCCTCCGAGCTCTCATAGCCGCTCGCTATGGGGAGGCTGGGGAGGGTCCCGGATGGGGAGGAGCCCACCCCCGCATCTGTCTCCAGCCGCCCCCGGCCAGCAGGACTCCCTTTCCCCCACCACGCCTGCCGGCCCTGGAGCAGGGGCCTGGTGGGCTCTGGGTGTGGGGGGCCACGGCTGTGGCCCAGCTGCTGTGGCCAGCAGGCCTGGGGGGCCCTGGGGGTAGCCGGGCAGCTGTCCTCGTCCAACAGTGGGTCAGTTACGCCGACACAGAGCTAATACCAGCTGCCTGTGGGGCAACGCTGCCAGCCCTGGGACTCCGAAGCTCTGTCCAGGACCCCCAGGTGAGGGGGTTGCAGAGAAGAGGGGGAGGGGAAAAATTAAGAGGAAGGGAGCGAGGATTGGAATGGATAATGAGACAAGAACATAGCTTGTCAGATGTGGGAACAGTGTTCAAATCCCAGATCACCATCTGGTGTGGTAACCTTGGACACACTGCTTAAAGTCTCCCAGCCTTGGTCTTCCTGTGTCTGTGAATACCAAGTTGATGTAATACCTGCCTTACTGAGTTAATGAGATTAAAAGATGTGCACAGAGCACAAACAGGCGTTTTAAAGTCTCTGAGTAAAAGTTTGATGAGTCTGAAACTGATGAGGATAGAGATTATTTTGAATTGTAGAAAAGGACTGAGCGGGGAAGAAATAACAGTTGCTGGGAGGGCATAAAGGAGAAATGAAGCCTGGAGGAAGGGACAGGAGAGGAGAGATAACCCTGCCAGATTGTAACTGAAAGTCCTTCCAGAGCAGAGCTGTGCTTTAGTGTACTTACAGCTCTGCCTCATTGCAGTGTTGAGCATATGGTGGATATTTAGTATTTCTTGAATGAATGGATGACTGTGTGAGTCCTTCCCTCCTGGAATTCCCTGATCCCCTCATTCGGCTTTATTTTTCTACATAGGAGTTAAGAAAAATAGGACAGTGCATTACATACTTGCTCATTTTTTGTTCCTCCTTTAGACTGTAAAGTCCACCAGTCCCAGACTCCATCAGTTTGTCTGTTCATGTTGTGGCTTCATTCCCTGAAGAGATACTTAATAAATATTTGTTGATGCCCTGGACCTGGCAGCTACTGTGTTGCCTCATATAATCTTTAACTTCTGTGCTTAATATTTATTGCATTTGACATAAGTGTTCGGTAGGGACTTGTTGGATGAATCAGGGACATTTTTTATTCTGACCACTTGAATGAAGAAGAAACTGACCTCAGAGATGGTGATTTGTGGAAGTGGGAGTAGAGGGAGGCCAAATGGATTGGGTGGGGGTGGGAAATGGAGATGGGGATTGAGGTGGGTTAAGCCTTGACTCAAACCCCTTCCCCTTCCTGCCAGGCTATGCTGGGGGCCCTGGGCAGGGCCCTGAGCCCCTTGGAGGAGTGGCTTCGGCTGCATACCTATCTAGCGGGGGAGGCCCCCACTCTGGCTGACCTGGCGGCTGTCACAGCCCTGCTTCTGCCTTTCCGATATGTAAGTCACAGGGGTCTGGGGAAGAACAAGAATGCTCCACTCTGACCTCACGGTAAGGTGACTAAGGATAGTCACTTCTTTCCTGTTCCAGGTCCTGGACCCAGCTGTTCGCCGGATCTGGGGTAATGTGACTCGCTGGTTTATCACATGTGTCCAGCAGCCAGAATTCCGGGCTGTACTGGGAGAAGTGGTTCTGTACTCAGGGGCCAGGCCTCTCTCTCAACAGCCAGGTGAGGAGTGGGAGGATAGGGCTCCTCTGGGGCCTTCCATGTACCTCACTTTCTTTTTTCTCCTAGGAATGGCAGCATGGCTGAGGCAGGGAGGGGGAGGTAGGAGGTCAGCATGGGTCAGCCTTTGGTTGACCAGCTAAAGTAGTCCATCCGAAATCTAGTAATACTGTTCACAGAGGGTGACCAACTGGCTGAGTCTGAATTCCTGTGCCTCTGTCTAGGCCCTGAGGTCCCTGCACCCCCAAAGACAGCTGCTCAGCTCAAGAAAGAGGCAAAGAAACGGGAGAAGCTAGAGAAATTCCAACAGAAGCAGAAGATTCAACAGCAGCAACCACCTCCAGGGGAGGTAAGAGGCTAGAATGGAGCTGGAAGACAGGTTGGAGCCCTGGTGGGGTGGCTCATATCTGAGCCTGTATCTTTTCCCTCCCAAGCAGAAGAAACCAAAACCAGAGAAGAGGGAAAAACGGGATCCTGGAGTCATTACCTATGACTTCCCAACCCCACCTGGAGAAAAGAAAGGTACTGGGAGGGTGAAAGGGCCCCACCTTTCAACTGTTCCTTCCAAGCTTTTACCCATCATGCCCTGTTCTTGCTCCCACCACTTTTCTTGGTGAGGGTTTGCAGACCACCCTTCTCCGGCCCCCTAATGCATGTCCTGTGATGTGACTGGCAGAGACCCCGATTCTTCTCTGCTGACCCATCCCCTTGGCACTGAGCCCTTTCCACCTCTCCCCCAGATGTCAGTGGCACCATGCCCGACTCCTACAGCCCTCAGTATGTGGAGGCTGCCTGGTATCCTTGGTGGGAGCAGCAGGGCTTCTTCAAGCCAGAGTATGGGGTGAGTGGGCACTGCCACCCCTGCCCACAGGGGTAGAGTGGGGAAGGGCAGGGCTGAAGGACACATTGCCTGGGAGGGGGTTGAGGGAGGTGACATAAGGCCTTAGTATGTGCCATCCTTCTCCACCATCAGCGTCCTAATATGTCAGCACCAAATCCCCGAGGTGTCTTCATGATGTGCATCCCACCCCCCAACGTGACAGGCTCCCTGCACCTGGGCCACGCACTCACCAACGCCATCCAGGACTCCCTGACTCGATGGTGAGCTCCTGTCTACACCTCCCACTCACTCCCTCTGCCCTCTCTGGCTCCTTTCTCTTTCCTGCCTGGGCCTTCCAGCCTTTCTCCTTCTGGATTGGCCCTCAGCTCTGCCCCCCAGTGGTGCTCACTTCTCTCTAGGTCCTTTCCATCTGCTCTTTTAGCATCCTTTCCTAGTCAGGTAATCCCATCCTACATCTCCACTTGCAGACTCTCTTCCTCTCTTTCTACTAAAAATAACATTATTTCACATTTAACTAGAAGTATATGAATGTATTCTTGTTGCAAGGAACTTAAAGTTTCAAGTCTCCTTGACCACATCCCTCCAAGATCTACTTTTTCCCAAGATTTAGCCAACGTTATCACTTTGATGTATATCTTTCCAGGTCTTTTCTATCTATTTATTTACATATGCATGTACTCATAGGAATTTATAGTTTTCCTTCTGCGTGAGTTTTTCTTTTTTAACATAAAGAGTTCACACCAAACCTGTTATTCTGCAATTTTTTTTTTTTTGAGTTGGAGTCTCACTCCATCACCCAGGCTGGAGTGCAGTGGCACGCTCATGGCCACCCCAGCGTCAACCTGCTGGGCTCAGGCAATCCCTCCACCTCAATCTTCCATGTAGCTGGAAATAAAGGCATGTGCTACCACTCCCAGCTAATTTTTTGTTTTATTGTAGAGATGATGTTTTGCCAAGTTGCCCGGGCTTTTTCGAACCCATGGGCTCAGGCAGTCCCCTCACCTCAGCCTCCCAAAGTGCTGGGGTTACAGGCTTGAGCTACCTCACCCAGCCTCTGCAACTTTCTCTTTTGTTGTTGTTGTTGTTTTTGTTTTTGTTTTGTTTTGTTTTGTTTTTTGTGTTTTTTCTTTTTAGTTGGAGTCTCACTCTGTCACCCAGACTGGAGTGCAGTGGCCGCTCCCAGCCACTGCAGCCTCGACCTGCTGGGCTCCAACAATCCTTCCGCCTCAGCCTTCCAAGTAGCTGGAACTACAGGCGTGTGCTACCACGCCCGGCTAATTTTTGATTTATTGTAGAGATGAGGTCTCACCAAGTTGCCCAGGCGGGTCTCAAACCCACGGGCTCAGGCAATCCACTCACCTCAGCCTCCCAAAGCACTGGGATTACAGGCTGAGCCACCGAGCCCGGCTCTCTGCAACTTTCTTAACAGTTTATCTTGGAGATCTTTCCTTGTCCTTACACACAGACTGACTTTCTTTTTCATTGCTCTGTAGTATTCTATAGTGTGAATATACCATAGTGGAGTCACTTTTTTTTTTTTTTTTTTTTTTGTGTTGGCGTGTTACTCTGTCGCCCAGGCTGGAGAGCAGTAGCACACTCACGGCCACCACAGCCTTGACCTGCTGGGCTCAGGTGGTCATTCCGCCTCAGTCTTCCAAGTAGCTGGAACTACAAGTGTGCGCCACCATACCCGGCTTATTTTTTTTTATTATTTATCGTAGAGACAAGGTCTTGCCAAGTTGCCCAGGCTGGTCTCCCAAAGTGCTGGGATTACAGGCTTGAGCCACCGCACCTGGCTTAGTCACTTCTTTATTAATGGTTCCTAAATTTTTCTGTTGAAAACATTGCTGGAATGCACATCCCTGTACATGCTTGCTCAAGTATGTGCAGAAGTGAAACTGCTAGGTCAGCAGGGACACACCTATATTAAGTACACATGGAAGCTGCCAAGTTGCCCTCCAGAACAGCTTCACTGATTTATACCTCCATGAGTTGCTTATGAGTGTATTCATTTTCCCATCCTTGACAACCCCTGGCATTAGGGTTGTCTAGTTCATTTTGTCAATCTGATGGGTAAAAAAAATGGTAATGCCACTATTTTACATATGTTTCTTGGCCAGTCAGGTTTCTCCTTATGTGAGTTGTTTGTACTTATCTCTTGCCCATTTTTCTGATTCTTTGTTGTTTCTCTTTTTTAGTTGGTTTGTTGGAAAATTCTTTACCTATTTTGGTATACTAATTTTTTATTTGTTACATATATTGTAAATGTTTTTGTTGTATTGTTATTGTATTGTAATTCTCCTGTTATTCTAAACATTTCTCCTGTTCTCTGTTGCTTTTTTTTCCCACTGTTAATTTTTTTTTTTCTGAGTCAGACTCTTACTCTTGCCCAGGCTAGAGTGCAGTGGCATAATCACAGTTCACTGCAGTCTCAACCTCCTGGGCTCAGGCAATCTTTCTGTGCCAGCTTCCTAAGCAGCTAGGACTACAGGCACATGCCACCACACCCAGCTATTTTTTTTTTTTCTTGTAGAGACGAGGTCTATGTTTCCTAGGCTTAGTTTCAAACTCTTGAACTCAAGCAATCCTCTCGCCTCTGCCTCCCAAATTGCTGGAATTACAGGTGTGAGACACCATGCCTGGCCCCCACTATTAATATTTTATTTTATTTTACTTTTGAGTTGGAGTCTTACTCTGTCGCCCAGACTGGAGTGCAGTGACACATTCATGGCCACCACAGCCTGGACCTGCTGGGCTCAGGTGATCCTTCCACTTGAGACTTCCAAGTAGCCGGAACTATAGGCGCGCACTACCACACCCGGCTAATTCTTTATTTTTTGTAGAGAATAGGTCTCAGATGTCAAGTTGCCCAAGCTGGTCTCAAACCCGTGGGCTCAGACAATCCACTTGCCTCAGCCTCCCAAAGTGCTGGGATTATAGGCTGAGCCATCGAGCCTGACCCCAGCTAATTTTTTGATTTATCATATAGACCAGTCTCACCATGTTGCCCAGGCTAATCTCGAACCTGTGGGCTCAGGCAATCCTCTCGCCTCTGCCTCCCAAAGTACTAAGATTGCAGGTCTGAGCCACCGTGCCTGGCAATATTTTGATTAGTAACAACTATATAGTAATATTTTAGGTGACATAGTTCCTTAAAAAGCATGTTTTTAACATGTTTTTTAAAATAACTTGCCATGTTTGCAAACCAGAGTTTATTATATTTACAACTTGAGAATTTTTCTAGTGTCTTACCAACTAAATTAATTTTGTTAAAATGTACTTATTGGACACAACTGTATGCCAGCTCTGATCCTGGCATTAAGGATTCAATGTCTAATTTAGCATTTTGCAAATAACTGAGAGCTGAAAAAACAGAGTTATGATAAATGCATGTAACATATAATGGACAGGTTATTTACATGAGGACAGAATTAATACTTCATATAAAACTCTTAAAGTAGGCCAGATGCAGTAGTTCATGCCAGTAATCCCAACACTTTGGGAGGATGACTCGGGGCCAGAAGTTCAAGATCAGCCTGAGGAAGAAACACACTCATCTCTACAAAAATTAAAAACCAGGCCGGGCTCAGTGGCTCAGCCTGTAATCCCAGCACTTTGGGAGGCCGAGGTGAGTAGATTGCCTGAGCCCGCGAGTTCGAGACCCGCCTGGGCAACTTGACAAGACCTCATCTCTACAATAAATCAAAATTTAGCCGGGCGTGGTAGTGCGCGCCTGTAGTTCCAGCTACTTGGAAGGCTGAGGCGGAAGGATCGCCGGAGCCCAGCAGGTCGAGGCTGCGGTGGACAGGAGCGGCCACTGCACTCCAGTCTGGGCAACAGAGTGAGACTCCAACTCAAAAAAAAAAAAAATGTGGTACATATACACAATGGAATATTATGCAACCA
>CAUYQG010073732.1:0-15604 GCA_963574415.1 Tarsius wallacei
TTCTAAAAGATCTAAAAATCAACCTTCCATATGACCCAGCAACTCCCCTTCTGGGAATATATCAGGAAGAATTCAAATCATTCTACAAAAAAAGATACCTGCACACACATGTTTATTGCAGCACTATTCACAATAGCAAAACATGGAACCAACCGTGCTGCCCATCAAAAGTGGACTGGATAAAAAAAACCATGAAATATACACAATGGAATATTATGCAGCCATAAAGAAGAACAAAATTATGGACTTCACAGTAACTTGGATGGATTTAGGGTCTATAATACTTAGTGATCTATTACATAAACAAAGAACTGAGTACTACATGTTCTCACACATAAGTGGATCCTGAATATTTATCATAATACTATAAGGAAGGAATTGGCAGTAATGGGACACTGCCAGAGGAGGGAGGGGGGCACACTTCATCAATAAGGGTGCCTGATCTCAAACCAGGTGAAGTGAGGACCAAAGGGAGGCCTAAACTTCATCTGTGCAATGACCACTTATGTACCTAATCCTGAATTGTACCTCACATCTTTAAAATAAATAAAATTAAAAATTAAATTAAAAAAAGGAAAAAAACCAAAAGGTCCCACATCTCAATACCATCACAATCACAATCAAATTGTAACATGAGTTTTGGAGGGGACAAACATTTAAACCACAACACATGCTAGATGTTTGATAAATATTTATTATTATCATATTTCAAATACAAGTAATATAGTAATTATAACTCTTCTGAATTTATGCACTTTGATATTAGGTCCTACTACACTCAAAGTGAATATTGAAGCACAATGTCTTGAGTACTCAGTTGATTATGTTCCCTGTAGTTGAGGTCTGTGGCTGCCACAATGCAACTCTCTGAGCATCTGTCTCCTCATCTTAAGTTGGAGATTGATCCTTTTTTGGTGACCATTTTGTGCCAAATACTGCCTACATCCTGGAGTCCCACAGTCTCCCAGAAGGAAACAAGAGAAGGAGGAAGGCACCTCCCTGACCAGTCTCCCTCTGTGAATGAACATTTCCCAGACTACTTGGCAAGGAAGTGCAGAGCCACAGTTAGAACCCATGTCCACAGACAGCAAAGCTCATTAGCATTTTCATGTCTGGTGCTCCTCTGTGTATTGGTCAAGCTTATAGGCTGTGGTGGTATTTGAGGTATTTGAAGCTCTCATCATGTATGATTGGCTTGCCTTCTTGCTTGTCCCACAGCATTGTTCCCATCTTCCTTCCTTTCTTTTCTTTCTTTCTTTCTTTTTTTTTTGAGTTAGAGTCTCATTCTTTCTCCCAGACTGATGTGAAGTAGCATGATCATGGCTACCGCATCCTTCACTTACTGGGCTCAGGTGATCCTTCCATCTTAGCCTTCCAAGGAGCTGGGACTAAGGGCATGCACCACCACGCTTGGCTAATTTTTTGGTTTGCTTTTTGTAGAGATGAGGTCTTTCTATATTGCCCAGGCTAGACTTGAACCTCTGGGCTCAGGCAATCATTTTGCCTCAGCCTCCTAAAGTGCTGGGATTATAGGTATGAGCCACTGAGCCTGCCCCCATCCTCCTTTGACAAGGCATGGGAAGGCATTTTCTTTCTCTCAGATGTCTTGCCAAGCTTGCAACAGGCAGGGATTAACTCTCACAACCCTGTTTGTGTCACTTTGATTTTGACCAGGGGTGTTTTCAGTGTCCCTCGGTCTCTTCTCTGCTTAGTGGGGGTCCTCAGGCTTCTTGAGAGATAATGTAGCATGCGTAGGTGCTGGAGTCAGGCCATTACCTGCTAGCTGTGTTTCAGTTCCTCATTTGTAAATAATGACAATAATACCTGTTATGAACCATTACGACTGTTTTGAGGACCGAATGTGATAATACAAACAAGCTTTTAGCACAGTATTCAATAAATGTCAGCTATTATTAAATTTATTAAATTGAACCGTATAGAATTGGAATTTTTCTAAGTAAAAAATCATTACAGATGGCAGTTCATTATGATTCAACAAACAATTATGGTTGGACAAAGTTTTTTTTGGTTTGGAAACATCCTTCCCTCTATGGGGTCCTGGTTTGCCCAGTAGAACAACAGGGGTGAATCACTCTTGTCTTTCTGTGATGACTTGGCACATTATCCTCCCAAACTCTTTAACTTCAAGAGAAAACAGGTATTAGATAGAGACAAAGACATTGCTTCCTTCTTACCTGTCCTCACTTTTTCTTCACAGCAATTGGTGTTCCCAAGGGTAGTCCTGCAGACAACCTCCCTAAGTGGGTGCTCAGCCCATGAGAGGAGAAGCCTTCTTGTTCACAGAGTGAAATAGGTCACATCAGGATGGCTTCTTCCATTTCTAAAATGACTGTTGGCCCATGAATTAGTCAGGTCCATATATATATGGAGAGAGAGAAAGAGAGTCAGAATCTAAGTCTAAGGAATTGACTCACATGGTTATGAGGGCTGAGAAGTCCCATGATCAACCACCTGTAAGCTGTAGAACCAGAAAGTGATTCTCCAAGCCCAAAGCCCTGAGAACCAATGGTGCAAATTCTGCTCTGGGTCTGATGACAGGAGACTTATATCCTAGCTCAAGTAGGTTGACAGACAGAGATGGGTGGGGGAGTGGGGGAGAATCCCTTCTTCCTTTACCTTTTTTGTGTTGTTCAGGCCTGTAGCAGATTGAATAATGCTGACTCACATTGAGGAAGGTCATCTACTTTACTCAGTTCATTAATTTAAATGCTAATTTCTTCCAGAAACACTCTCATAGACAAACCCAGAAAGGTTTAACTAGCTATCTGGGCAACCTGTGGCCCAGTCAAATTGACACATAAAATTAACCATCAGGTAGACTTACTTGAAGTAATGTTGATTCAGTTAAGAGCCCAGTTTTGTGTCTTCTGAGACGCCATGGGAACACTTCAATTGCAGCTGTAGAGAGAATTGCTCCTTCTGTGACCAGGCTCAAGTCAATGTGCGACAGACCCTGCAGGGTAAAGGAGGAGGGTTCCTGAAATGGTGACCTGAGATCTCTGCCCTTACCTCTGCTGAGATGCCTTAAGTCACAGACAATCATTGAGGTCAAGATATTTACTTCCCAAAGCCAATGTTAAAATACCAATATGTAGCTTTTCAGTTTTGCACAGGAGGAAGTTTAATACTATGAGGAAAAAAGCACTGGATTTTAGAGTGCAAAATTAAATTATTACTGGCCCAGCTGTGTGACTGCTTGCAAGCATTTTACCTTCCTGGAACTTCATCTATAGCATGACAGTTTTGTACCAAAATCAGGCAAATGCACCTTTTCTCCAAAACCATTTCTGATCCATGAGCATCAACTCCTTGGAGACTGGGAAGGGACAGGACACCATCATCCTGCTGTCTAGCTTCTACTCAAGAAGCTGACAAGAAAGATCCTTGGGTCAAAACATTAAAAAAAAAAGACAGTCCTATGTTCTCTTATTGTCAAAGGAGAAAGGGCTTGATCTGGTGCAGCAGGACCTCCCTTCTCATTCCCTTCACCATCTATTCTCTTGAGCCAAGAGTCTCTTTCAGCCAACATTTAAGGCTCTGCTCCATTTATTCATTCCTATTCTGTCTCCTTCCTTCTTTCTCACTCTACTGTTCTCTCTCACTCCTTTTGCCTTCTTCACAATTCTTTTGATTTTTCACCTACATTTCTGATCATTTCTAATCACTTTCTTTTGGCTTCTTTATCTCTGCCTACTCTTATACCTTTCCTAGCTGAGTTTTGCATAGTGAACTACACAATTACACACTTCCAGAAGTACTCTCATCACAGGCCTCCCATTACTATATAGAGCACACGGGCATTACATCTAGCCCATAAGTAGAGTCATTAGTTAATACGTATGTGAAAAAATAAGAGTTACACTCAAGTAATATTAGTTGAATTCACTTTTCCTTTCACCCTTCATGCATCATAGAATTAAAAATAACATTGGAGCTTATCTGGTCCAATCCCTGTCATTTTCCTGTAAAGAAATTGAAACTTTAAGAAGTCTAACCTTGGTCAAATTTAGTCCGTTTTGTTAGTGGAAGCAATAAGATGATTAAACCCAAGATTAAGCTCCTAGCTATTTTTTCCCTTATTTCAATGCCAAAATCAATATCCAACATGCAATCACAGCATAGGCATCTCAAAACAAATTTTCCTTTAGTTTTCAGATGCAGTTTCTTTGGTATCATAATTTATATGTGGGGCAGGCAGCCAAGTTTGTGACTCAATTTTAGGGTCATGGTAAGAATCCCCCAACCTAAAATTTCTACTTACCTTTTTGAGCTCTATTCAACTCTAGAAATTTATTGTCTCTGCTTTCATAATGATTGGCTAGCAGCATGCTGTTCCTACCGACTCTATAATCCCCAAAGGACTGTCAGTACATGGCAATAGACTGAAGAGGGACACCACTAACCAAGATAGAATCATGCAAATACTTCCCTAGAAGTCAACAACATACGGTACCTTCCCTATCTGGTTAAAGGAAGTGGGGAGCAGGTAGAGTCTCAAGGTGAAACTAAAGGGTAGGTTGTTGGAAGAACGACTGTGGTAGTCACCAGTCAGGTCCATTCTGTCACGTCTCCCTGCCCTGAAATATTTATGCCCTAATAATGTTAGAGAGAGACAACAGACTCAATACATGGAAAGTGTATGCTTGAGAAAATGGGATGTTTTGGATGTCAATTCTTCAATTGAATTGATGAGGAAGAATAGGAAGAGAGAAATTGGAGAAAGTAAAAAATGAGAACGGTTTGTTTTTTGAGGAATTTTATTTGGAGGAGAAAAGAGAAAAGGAATGGTGGCTAGAGGGAAAGAAAGGTCAATAATTGTTTTGTTTGTTTTTTATATACAATGGGAGAAGCAATACCATGTATGTGTCCTAATGAGAAAGATGAGCAAAAGAGAGGAAAAATGAATAGTTCAGGGTAAATAGGGCAGTTGAACAAGAGGGAAGGTTCTTGACTAGGGTGAAGGGAAGAGATCTAGAACACAAGTAGGATGCTGGATTTTGTTAGGAGTTAGGAGAATTCATCTGTAGCAAAAAGATGTTGTAAATAAGAACAGGTGCAAGAATTTAACGTGAGACAAGTCTGTAATGTTCAGTTTTCCTTTAGTCTTATGCAGTCCTGCCAGTGCAGTTGAAGAATGAGCATCAGTTGGATTGAAATAGTGCTTCACTTTTGCCAAGTGAGTACAAAAGAAGTGACATGGGAACAGGGAAAGTGGTGGAGTTATTATCCTGACTGATTATGGGCTGTAGGCTGGGTAAAGAAATCAGTAAGGACAATGGGATGTTGAGGGATAGGAAAAAGTAGGATTAATAGATCCCGTTGGAGCTGTAGGAGTTGAGTTAGCACAAAAAAAGATGCTGGAAAATGCAAGGTAGTGTTGGCATAGTAAAATGAAACCAAACAAAATAAAATTACTGAGGATGACAAGGTCTAGGAAAGGAGAGATTGAAGAAGAGTGGAGGTATGACCTTCGCAAGAGAGGAGATCAAGCAAAGGAGAAGACAGACTACTAGAAGATGTATCACCATGGATATTGAAGGCCTGAATAATTATAACCTCAGTAGGGCTGATAAGAATGTCAGTAAACTGGGAGCAAATATCCAAGGAAAGAGCGTCAGTGAACTTGGAATAAGTCAAGGATGGTGACAAAAGTGTAGGTAAGTGGTGTGGTCTGATGGGATAAAACACAAAGCTGGGTGTTTTTGATGGAAGGAAAAAAGTCTTTTCTGGAGGGAGGGAATGAACAATTGTTGTCAAATGCTGCAGGTGCATCACACCCACTTCAGTCCAGGCAGTGCAAACAAAGGGTGCAGAAGAAAAGACATCACCATCAGTGATGCAAGAAGAGTCCGCAGAAGAAAAGGAATGACCTACATGTATTGATCTGGAAAAATATTTGAGACACACTGTTCTATGGGGAAGAAAAGCCACTTGCAAAACAGTCCGTGTATATGAACTGCTTGGCCAATAACATATGTGTAGAAAACTAATGACACAGTCTCAAAACTACAACTGTACTTCCTTTTGCATGGTAAACTGAGGGGAAGGTCTGTGTCCTATTTCACAACATCTAATGGGATGGTGTAGGTGCCAATTCTGGATCAGAGGGCCTGGATTTGATCCTTATACTTTAATCTTGAGCTTCCCTAAGCTTTAATTTTTCTCATCTACAAATTAAGAACAAGCAATATCTACCTGTGTGAATTATGAGGGTGATATTAAAAAAAAAACCATGTGAAATATCCCACAAAGACACATAAAAGGTGCTAAAAGCTTAATGGTTGTTATCATTACTATTGCATTTTATTAACAGACAGGCATTGCTTTTATATTTAGAACAAAACCACACAGGAATTTTTTTAAAGGAACTTAGTTGGGACACAGGCCTGGAGAGATGGCCATCCCCCAATTCCATACAAAAGTGGGTGAAATTAATAAAAGAACAAATAAAATGAGTGATGTTGATTGAGACACAAATGTATTCCTGTGGATATTAATTGATTTAAATCTGAAATCAATAAAAGTATTCTTTTCAGTTCACAGAGAACCAGCAAACTGGCTGCTTTTTAAGATGGTATTTTATTCTGCCCTTTATAAATTCCTGATGTGTGTTCTGCAGTAATTTACCCTTTGCACTATGGGAGACAGGACTCCCTGAGCTTCTCTACCTGCCTGCTGAAAACATAGGTGTATGGCTCTAAGACTTGGAGAGGAGACAGGTGACTGGGATAAGAAGCAAAATGTGGAAACTCTTTTCCTTAAATTCTACCTGGTCACAGAGGGGCCAAAGAAAGTCATCTTAGGAGCTAAAATGGACGCCGGGTGGAGTTGTCAATGGAGCAAATTTGAAATTTAGACCTAGTTCCTTTAAATAACAACACAAGATGTTTTGATTTTCAACCCCACCTCCTGACTCCCTAAAAATAATTCCTTTCTGTTTTGCATCTCACACCAGGGTGGGTTAGGCATTTTTCTCCATGGAGAATTGGGGCCTGGCAGCAATTTTGTTTATGGGATAAATTTTGTTTACTAAAAACTCTGTTCTGGTGTACTGAATTAAAATTTCAATTGTCTTCAAGCTTGAAGTGTTAGACCAAGGCAGACTTCGTCCCTCTCTCTGCCTTTGTCTTTCTGTCTCTGTCTTATCTCCCTCCTTTCCTCCCTCCCTCCTTGTCTACCTGTCTGTCTTTGTCTTTTACCCCCCATGGAGAAAGTCTGGTCTGTGATCACAGCTCTTGTCTTTGAATCATGTAAATTGGGAGAACATGTGTGAAGTCATTTAATAGTTTAGATACCATGTGTGTAGCTCACTGGACTCAGGAAATGTATCTGAATTCAGATGGTTGCTTGAAAGGGGGCTGGATGAAAAAGAGGAATTCCCAATATATGAACATGACTTGACCCAGTGATTTCTCTTTGAAGTCTTTTTCTCTGGTTATGTAGCTGTCCCCTGCAGTTAAGTAGAACACATAATCCCTAATCATTCCCAAGGATTACTCTCCTGTGGCCCCTGCATGTGCAGTGGATGCTGGGTTTACAGCCTCTGTATGGGGGTTGGTGTCCCACACGGTGGCCTCCTTATGAGTACAACGACTATGAGTATTTAACCTGGCACGGGGTACAGTACATATGGCTGTTGTATTTTGGAGGAAAGTTTCTCATCACTCTTTCTGAGTTACACTTAGGAGCCACGTTTCTTGGGCCCTTTAGAATGCTAAGTTCATTTCGTTACCTCTCTTTGGTCAAAACACCTTGGACCAACATATAATGCCCCTTTCATCTAATCTTGGAAAAAAGGAGCTATGAATTAGAAGGAAGTGTGATTTCTTTCCCTGGGTAAACATTTATATATGCTTGCCTCTAATTCTTGCTTGCCTCTAATTCTTAAACAAAACAAAACAAAACAAAAACACAAACTCATGCCACACCAGGCCAATAAAAGTTTATTTTTCTTCCTGTGTGCCCCCTGGTTTATTTTTCTTCCAGGAAAGTTTAGATCTGCACCTTGTGTTAGTTGGAATTATTGTTATAGAACAAATACTAATAAAGGAACAAAATGATTCCTTAAGTTTTAGATATTGTTATTAAATTAGACCAATGTTAGACCACTGCCAGTTATCAACTTGTAAAGTTTGAGCTTTTTTCCCTTCCTTCCTTCTTTCCTGCCTGCCTTCCTTCTTTTCTTCCTTCTTTTCATTCTCTTTATTATGTTGTCCTTTTTTTCTTCCTCTCTCTCTATTTTTTTTTTTTTTTTTGAGTTGGAGTCTCACTCTGTTGCCCAGACTGGAGTGCAGTGGCCGCTCCCAGCAACCGCAGCCTCGACCTGCTGGGCTCCGGTGATCCTTCTGCCTCAGCCTTCCAAGTAGCTGGAACTACAGGCACGTGCTACCACGCCTGGCTAATTTTTGATTTTTGTAGAGATGAGGTCTCGCCAAGTTGCCCAGGTGGGTCTCGAACCCACGGGCTCAGGCAATACACTCACCTCAGCCTCCCAAAGGCGCAGGATTACAGGCTGAGCCACCGAGTCCAGCTTCTATTTCTTTTTTTAGAAAGAGTTAGAACTACATTTCATACCAAATATTAGACAACTCCGGCACCTTCTTTGGGTATTACTTATCATTTTAGTTGGAGTATTGCCTATCAAAGATATTACTTCCCAGATGCAGAAATGAATCCATTTGAGGCCATTTTATGACTTCAAAACTGAATCAGTATGTCACTTCCTAGGCCTGACATTCCTGCCTTTGATGTTTTTCTCCCTGTAAGTCTCCAAGCACATAGCAGTATTAAACTTTATAAACGATCAGTTCTATTTAAAACTCAAAGACCCCCTCAGGGGAATCCTCATTCTAAAGGGCAAAGTGTCAAGTCTTACTTTCATCTAAGATTTGCAAAATCTGATTCCCTTCCTGTCCAATCTTTTGTTCCAGAGGAGCTTTGTCCTCAAGCAGAGATGGGCTCCATCTTGCCCTCAACCACCAGATACATTTACTCTTCTACTCCTGGAATATCTTTTCTCCCCATTCCACACAAATTCCACCTAACCTTGAGGTCAAGTCCCAGTTTCCCTTTTTCTAGAAAGCATTTCCTAATAGCTTCAGTTCCCATCAGTTCTTACTTTACTAAATTCCTTCAGGGTGTATACTTAAAACATCCTCAGGTATTGGAACTCAAAACATCTGTACTAACATAACTTATTGTCTACACTGACCTTGACTTACCCTCACGATTCCACTGTCTTCATCATCATACTTTATTATACTGGAAAACTCTTGCCCAAGATAGTAAACATTGCAAATAACTTTATTTGCGGAAATTCAGTAATTTCTTGAAAAAAAAAAATTGACATAAACTGTTAGTTTTTTTTTTTTTTTTAGAAGAGTCTCACTGTATTGCACAGGCCAGCCTCAAACTCCTGGCCTCAATTAGTCCTCCCACCTCAGTCTCCCAAGTAGTTGAGATGATAGGAATGTGCCATTGTTCCCAGTAAAACTATTAAACATTTTAAAAGATAGCATCAAAGAATTGTTTATTCTTGCAATGTTCACCAATTCAAAACTATTATATGATGATAATTTTTTCCAGTTCTAATAAACATTTTTCTTCTTTGAAATGTTCACCTTAGCCCAGGTTCGGTGGTTCAGCCTGTAATCCCAGCACTTTGGGAGGCTGAGGCAAATGGATTGCCTGAAACCGTGGGTTCAAGACCAGTTCAGACAACTTGGCAAGACAGTGTCTCTACAACAAATAAAAAAATTAGCAGGGCATGGTAGCACATGCCTGTAGTTCTGGCTGCTTAGAAGGCTGAGATGGAAGGATTGCCAGAGCCCAGCGGGTTGACGCTGGGGTGGCCATGAGCATGCCACTGCATACCAGCCTGCACGATGGAGTGAGATTCCAATTCAAAAAAAAGAAAAAAAAGAAAAAAAAAGAAAAAAAAAGAAATGTTTATCTTAAACCAAACCCTAAACCTCATAAATATCCCCAATCTTATCCTCTGCCTTCTGGGGACTCTGCTGTAATGATGATCTCGCTTACTGTGATAGGAAATACATTAAGCATTTCCTCACTGGCAGATTGTTTGGGTGATGCTTTTTGGAGGATCAGGCATCAATGAGTACAATATAAATCTCTTTTTTGTCATCACCTGTCATAAACAAAATGAATCTTGTTCCTAAAATTTGGCTTGGATGATGAGTCTGATGAGGCCACATCCTTCTCCTAGAAGTTATGAAGAGGTTTGTTACTTACATAGTGAGGCTTTCTGGGCTCCTAAGCAGGTCGAGCAATGGCTTGAGAGAACAACAACAAAAGGCTGGGTTGGCTTTTATGGTGGTCAGTGGGTGGAGCTGAGATGAGGGAATGTTTGTTCAGTCAATGAGAACATACATAGAATAGAGCTTGTATAGTTTGAATTACCCACTGGTGCCAAAGCAAGAAGCATTTGGACTTTCTTAATTTGCCCAGATGTGAGAAAAGGAGTAGAGGGAGTGGTAGTATCTGAAAGCTGTTGTCAGTCTTGGGGTAAATGCAGAACATGTGCCCTGCTCGCCTTTCCCTGCTGATAACTGTTTTCTGACTGGGAGGATGGCTCTTGGCCAAAGCCACCTGTGTACAGGTCAAAATGCCTTCAATACCTGCAAACTCAAGCCAGTTTCTGAAAGAAAACATCTTTGTTTCTTCTTCTTGGCATGTAATACTTGCTTTCTTTCCCACCCTAGGGGTATATAATCTCTCTCCACATCTATTGGGGGAATGGAAACCCTTATACCGACCAGCCACCATCAGTTCCCTCCCATTAAGTAATAACGCACTCATACTTTTACTAATGTGTCTTCTGGGTGACTTCTTCAGAATAGGTACACTTTACATGAATGCCCATTCTGATCTGGGGCTGCTGCAATACAGTCAAACTCCAAAACTGGAGTCAGACTCTGTACAACATCACTGCTCATCTCTGCCCATTCCCTTCATCATCTCAAGAATCTCATAAACACTCTATCCACACATGCAAAGGATATTGAGGGAATACAAGCATTAAAAGTTGCTATATTCAATGTTCATAAGATTTAGATGCAAATACTAGCATGTAGTGCCAATTTTAAAAACAAAGTACTAAACTGTGTTGTGGTGGAAGACCCTAAGGTGATCCTCATTGACCTGCCTGCTGGTCTCCATGTTCTTATATATAATTCATGCCCAGTGAGTATGAGGAGAACCTACTGCTTACTTATAGACAATATTATATGGTAAGAGTCAAGGTATTTTGCAGATATAATTAAGGTCCTAAATAAGTCGATTATGAGTTAATTGAAAGGAAGATTATTATTGATGGGCTTTACTTGGTTAGTGAGAACCCTTAAAAGAGGGGCCAGGCTCTCCTCGAGAGAGAAGGAGGCTCCCCCTCATGGCTTTGTAGAAAGATGTCATGTTGTGAGGGAGTTTACAGAGAAGGTCACATGCTGAGAACTATGGGCGATCTCTAACAGCTGAGATTGACCCCTGACTGACAAGAAACTGGGGGGCTCAGTTACACAACCTCAGGAGATAAATTTTGACAACAACCTGGGTTGTTGGATTCTTCCAGATGAGAATGTAACCCAGCCAACATCTTATTTATTTATTTATTTAATTATAAAGATGTGGGGTACGATTCAGGGTTAGGTATACAAACGTTGATTATGCAGGTACCCTTGTTGATGAGGTATGCCCCTCCCTCCTCTAGCAGCTTCCGTCAACTGCCAGTCCCACCCTCCTCCCCTGACAGTTTCCCACTACTGCCAATCCTTTTCTTATAGTATAATTGTTTAAGGTTTGCTTATGAGTGAGAACATATGGTACTCTGTTCTTTGTTTCTGTGATAGATCACTGAGTATGATCGACTCTAAATCCATCCAAGTACTGATCTTGACTTCAGTCTGATGAGACCCTGAGCACAGAACCAAGTTAAGCTGTGCCTCGAGTTCTGACCTGAAGAAACTATGAACTAATAAATGCATGTTGTTTTAAAGCCATTGGAGTTTGTGGTAACTTGCTATGCAGTCATAGGTAATGAATACATGTTCATTAGAGTAATGGTTTGTTCTCCAAGGTAAAGAACAGAAATTCACTATCTCAAATTCCTTAAGAACATAAAGATAAGAGTAAGTAGTGTATTTGGTATATTTAAGTGTATTTAAAAGAGTGTCCTCATAATTAAAAAAAAGAATTGGGATATTGCTTTGATACCTTGTTCATTTTACTTTATGAGGGATGCTGTCTCTCTTAGTCAGGTTTTCCTTTGGTGTCCAAGTTCTCATTACCTGTAAGGCAGACAGCTGGGATTGTCTGGCCTCCTGACTTGGTTCACAGATGTCACAAATATTATATCCCTGTAATGAAAGATTTGTTCTAATTACACACTGACTATTGGATCCATTCCAGCCTCATAATTTACCAAATTATTTGTGTCAGAACATAACCCATAAGAATCATTTCCAGGTATATGGCACAATAAAATGTAACCTAAGTTAACTTGGTCAATAGCTTCATACCCTGCAGCTGAATATTTGCTAACTAATATTTGCGCAAGTCATTACCACCCATTTTGTGTGTTTAGGTAGCTTATCTCTCATTTCTCTCTGTAATTAGCATTTTTACATAGATGTGGTCTTTCCTCTGCTATCTGGCACAGCCCTCTAGGCAGGGGCTTGGGGCAGTCACTTGACTTGTACTTGTTTATGAGGTGAATGACTTGCCTGAGGCTGCCTTCCAGGTTGCCTAAGGCAGAGAACAGGTATTCTGGAGTAAACCACAGCTAACATTTTTTTTTCTTTCTCATAAAACTCTCTCTACCTGCTTGGGAAAATAATAAGCTCTTTCTCTTTCAAATCTGTTTATAGTTTGCAAGGGAATTGGCCTTATCAATCTGTCCAGCACTATTGTGCTGGATACTATATAAAAACATAGCCTAAAGCTTCCTTTGCCAACTCAAAATTATGTACATTCTTACTCTCATTCAAGGTAATCACAGAGAAGGTAAGGGTAGAATACTCGTTCAATAAAATTGTGAGTAGGCCAAAGCCTACTTTGTGATGAACTCTGTTTTGCAACAATTTATTTTCAGGCCTTTCTCTCTGGGAAGCTCTTTGGTATCTGTATTAGTTTTTTAGGGCTGCCATAACAAAATGTCACAGACTGGGTGACTTAAATAGCAGATGTTTATTTTATCATAGTTCTGGTGGTCAGAAGTCTGAGATCAAGATGTCATCAGGCTTGGTTTCTTCTGAGGCTTCTTTTCTTGGCTTGTAGATGGCCGTATTCTTTCTGTGTCCTCACAGGTCTTTCCTCTGTGTATATGTGTTTGTGTCCTGATATCCTGTTCCTATCAGGACACCAGTCATTTTGAATTAGGGCCCACCTATATGACCTCATTTTAATTTTTTAATTTAATTGCCTTTGTAAAGGCCCTATCTCCAAATATAGTCACATGCTGATGTTCTGGGGGTTAGGATGTCAACATATTGGAGGGATACTATTGAGCCAGTAACATTATTCTGCTTGGAATCCAACTTCTCCATTATAATAGAGATTGCCACTGAAGACAGATAAACCTTTGGAAGGGTCTGAAAAGATAGATGCAGAGTTGGTCTCCAGTGGTTGCCAAAGTCTTCCTTGCACAGTGAGTCGAGGATGGCCCATGGCTCTTCCCCAGAAGTTAAAGCCATGGAGAAAGAGCCAGTACCAGTTTCCTCAAAGACTCAATGAGTGGCAATGGAAATTTGGAATTCAAGTTTCCTCCAGGACATTTCAGAGTTGAGCTAGTGTCCTAGAAATTGGGAAGAACTTTACTCTCTAATGGTAGATGGAACCCTTACAAAGAAAGTGCATACAGAACATCATGTTGGAACAAGACAGGGGCTAACCCAGTGCTCCAGGCCTTGTGCAGAGTCACATGGTTGAGACACAAACCAGTCAAGGACCCATGGACAAAAATAACCAGACTACCAGAAGGTGAGGAAGTGAAAATATTCCAGTGAGACACAGTGCTATGTACTGAATGTTTGTGTGGCCCCCAAATTTGAGGCCCTAACCCCCAGTGTGATTTTATTTAGAGATGAGGCATCTAAGAAAATAATTAAGGTTAAATGAGGTCATAAGAGTGAGGCCTTGATCCAATAGGATTGAAGTCCTTTAAGAAGACATACCAGATATCTCTTTTTCTTTATGTACACACTCCAAGGAAAGGCTTTGTGAATACACAGCAAGAAGGTGGCCATCTGCAAACCACAAAGAGAGCCCTTACCAAGGACAGAATTGGCTGGCACCTTGATCTTGGAATTCCCAGCCTCCAAAACTGTGAGGAAATAAATGTCTATTGTTTATGCCACCTAGTCTGTGGTATTTTGTTATGGCAGCTCAAACCAACTAAGATGTATAGTGAGAGAACTACTCTACTACTGCCTGGTGAGACTCACCTGAGGAGACAAGGACAGCAGGCCTGGACTCTAGATTCTGACAAGGTAGTCCTCCTTCACTGCAGATGATAATAAACTTGGCTTTGCTGAATCAACAGGTTATTCTGGCATTATTTCTGGAGAGCTGGCTGTTGACACATTCCAAAATTAGCTTCTAATGAGAAGTTAGGCTTTGAATTGCTTCTTGGATCTATTTTCTACCTGAATGCTTTGGCAGAGTGTGAGAAACTTTGTAGGAAATACCAGAAATGCCAAGTAATTCTACTCTTGCCTTCTTCCAATCTGTTACTGCAAAGAGTCATCTTTTCAAAAGGCAAAGGGTGGGGTTAGGTTGTGGCATGAGGAGCCTCCTGATGCCTTCAAATTCTCTCCATGTCCTGTTCTCAGCCCCTCACAGCATTTGTGCCTAGGACTGAAGGATTCCAGTAGTCTGAGCCACCTGTTGTCACAAGCTTATTATGGTCTGACACCAAGTCTATGTGGAGGCTTGGCCTCCCTAGAGCTGATCTCAAATTGGGTGTTGGTCACATGGTGGCAGGGCAAAACTCGTTTTTTGATTTTTTTTTTTTTTGAGTTGGAGTCTCACTCTGTCGCCCAGACTGCAGTACAGTGGCCGCTCCCGGCCACTGCAGCCTCGACCCACTGGGCTCTGGCGATCCTTCTGCCTCAGCCTTCCAAGTAGCCAGAATTACAGGTGCGCACTACCACGCCTGGCTAATTTTTTGATTTATTGTATAGATGAGGTCTCGCCAAGTTGCCCAGGCGGGTCTCTAACCTGCGGGCTAAGGCACTCCCAAAGCGCAGGATTACAGGCTAAGCCACCGAGCCTGGCCCGTTTTTTGATTTCTATTGTTGTTCTCAATGACCTCAAAGGGACATGAATCTGCTAGCCATCACACTCTTCCTCTCACCTCTGAGCTTTTACCCCTTATGATCCAGGACTTTTCTTAAGTCATAGAACTTCTTGGAGGTCTACCTTTAGTGATATTTTTAACAGTAATCAAATAATTTATTAACAACTCCTAAGCACCTTTTTAATGAAAGAAAGAAAAAAAGAGAAAACAAAGAAAGGGAGAGAGGAAGGAAGGAGATGAGAGGACAGGAGAGGAGAGGTGAAGAGAAGAGAG
>CAUYQG010073735.1:0-28146 GCA_963574415.1 Tarsius wallacei
GATAAGAGATATAGTGATAGTTAAGAAAATATAAGGGTATAAGGATAGAAATAAGGTTAGTAGAAATAAATATATAG
The DNA here is from genome assembly GCA_963574415.1 of Tarsius wallacei. Lineage (NCBI taxonomy): Eukaryota > Metazoa > Chordata > Mammalia > Primates > Tarsiidae > Tarsius > Tarsius wallacei. Next base: position 78 of record CAUYQG010073735.1, read on the forward strand.
TAAGTAAATTAAATAAGGTTTAGAGTTAAGGTTTAGTCTTATAGGGTAAGGATATCATAAGTTACAGTAGTAAATAGTTATAAGGAAGCCAGGAAGAAAAACAGGATGTTCACAAATGTTTAATTTAAGAAAAACACCATCTGTGGTTGAAATAGTAACTGCTGTCTAGTTCTTGCCCATTGATTAAAAACATGAATGGCACGAATTCGGCAGGAAGGAAACCGGATAGTAATTGTTAAAGATCAACTTTATTGTGAATGAAAAAAGGATGTACGTAGGCATTTGGTTAGCAACATAAGATATATTTTGTGGGTGCAGGGCTGGATGGAAAAACTATATAAGCATGTGAAAATTAAATAAAAATTGGCAGAGTCTTGAGCTCTCCCCAGGAAGGTGATTCCTGTTGTTTTTTCTTTTTCGCCATTCCCGATTCTCCCATCTCAAGCCCTGACTCTTTCCTGGAGCTGGACTCCGGCAGTGCAGGACTCAACTTTTTTGAAAAATCATACAGTTCAACCTCATTAGTAAAACCAAAGAAATGCAAAACTATACCACAACAAAATAATAAATGCCTATAAAAATGGCAAGGTCTTTTTGTTTTGTTTTAGGATAAACAGCTTGATCTTAGTGCACAGAAAGTAGCAGGAAATGAGAATGTCACAGGTGGAGCTAATCACTGCAAGCATTTGGTAAAGCAATTAGTTCACAATTTTGGATGAGTTATTCACTTTTAGAAACCTATTCTAAGGAATTAACTAGAGTGAGGAACAAAGATTTATGTACAAATGTTAGCGCCACATGACTAAATAACATAAAGTAAAGTTTAAATGCCTTTAAAGTAAAGTTTTTGAAATGTACGGAACAAAATGGATGTCATACTTTGGCTTTTTTAAATAGCAACAATACGTTTCAAGTTTATTAAGCTGGTTTTTCATGATAAAAGTGTACTTTAACATTTGAAACAATGGCTACTATAAGATAACACCAAATAAACAAATAGCATATGAAGCCATCCATGCAGTATCATCCTATTTATATATATATAAATAAATATATATACATATATAAATATATGTATGTAGATTTTTCAATGCAAAAACAGGCTTGTTTGTCTTATTGGCTACCAGAAAACTTTATTCCTGCACACATGCCATAGTGTTAACCTTTGTAGTGCCTTAACAATGTACAAGACTAGGCAATCAAATTTGACTTAAAATTTTTAAGGTTATTTTATGAAAACAGAATCACTTGAGTAAGCTATGCCCCTTGTCAAATCTAGTGCTTACAAAAGACACTTTAATAAATGACCCTCTGCCATAACAAAGTATCTTTTCAATTGTCTTAGTCATTACCTTCCCCCTCTCAGCACTTTCCAGGATTGCTAGGCTAAAAGCCTGGAAATTACATTTCCAAGACTACTTTGCCAGCAGGATTCTAGTTAGATTCAGCTACTAAAGGGCATTCATCTGAGGTCTTGGAGGTGACAGAGAGGGAGGAGACATTATCTTGTCCTGCAGCAGCTACAAACAAGACTCTCAATGTTCACAGATGGCAAATGGGTGGATGTGCCAGCAGTTTCCAGGGTTCTTAAAAATGACTCATGTTGCTCTTCCTCTGGGCTTTCTTCGGCCTTCTGATCTCCTAAAAAGCTTCTCCATGAGTCCTGTTTTCCAGATTTTCTGAAAGCCAGCAGCACCCTTCCTGACCTTCACAGCTCCTGCCCAGCTCTTCTAAAATGTACTCTAATCAAGACCTGCGATACAGATGAGAAACCTGCAAGTTGTAGAAGACAGTGCCATCCTTCAAAACTGCTCTTAACCTAGGCAAGATTTTAGTTCCCAGTAAACTCCCTTTCTAATTTAAATACCTAGAGCAGTCACTCTGCCCCTAACTAATTCCTGAATGATTAGGCTTCCAAATTCAGGCCTCTCGTGTCTTCATAACAATCCACATCTCACCAAAAAATTTAAAAAAAGAGCAGTAGGAACACAAATTGTTGATATTTGTGTTTTCAGAAATTCCATTAAAATGTTTATCTTCTTAACATTTCCTAATCTAAAATATGACCAATTAAGAGTCCAGAAACTCTGGCATTTCTGACTTCCAGGTATTTGACACAGTGTTTCTCTCCTAGGGCAATTTTCCCCTCCCATCCACACCTGGCAGTGTTTAGAAGCATTTTTGGCTGTTACAACTAGAGAGAAGGGCTTTTGTCACTGTCACTGGCATCTAATGAGTAGAAGACTGACATGCTGATAAAACATCCTACAATGCACAGGGAAGCCCCTCATGACAAAGAATCAGCTGATCTGAAATGTCTTTAGTGCCAAGATTAAGAAATGTTACCTAAAATTTTTTTCATCAGTTCTCTAGGGTCACTACATCCAAAGCTCAAGTTACACAAATGTTATCATCCATATGATAAAGGAAGAGAAATCTTTGCAAATTTCAAAAATGTGCTCTAGTTAAGACCTGTATACAGATGAGGAAGGTTGCAAGTTGTAGAAGGGAGTACTATCCTGCAAAACTGCTCTTAACTTAGGCAACAGAGGGGCCAGAGGAGAAGAGAACAAAGAGAAGAAAAAAAGACTCTTTTATTTTTATTATTATTATCATTATTATTATAATATAAGATGTGGGGTACCATTCAGGGTTAGGTATACAACATTGATTATACAGGTACCCTTGTTGATGAGGTATGCCCTTCCCTCCCCCAGCAGTTTCCCTCAACTGCCAATCCCACCCCCTCTCCCCTGACAGTTTCCCACTACTGCCAATCGCTTTCTTATAGTATTATAATTGTTCAAGGTCCATTTATGAGTGAGAACATATGGTACTCTGTTCTTTATTTCTGTGATAGATCACTGAGTATGATTGACTCTAAATCTATCCAAGTTACTACAAAGTCTCATAGAAATTAGGCCTCTCTTGAAAAATAATGAGATCAATTATGGATGCCTTTTCTTTCCCTCTTTACACTTTCCATATTTTTTAAATTTTATATAATAGTCATATATTACTACTATAATTGTACAAAAAATCAATAGCCATTATATTTTAAAATAGACAGAATGAGAATAAGCAATTGTTTTGAGGAAATATTCTAGTCACATTGCTGCAACTACTTTGCATCATTTCTGGAATCCTCTTGGGAAATAGAAGCAAATAGAAAAATTATGCAACTCCCACCAACCTTGTTGTTCTGCTTTATAACTATGTACTTCCCACCAAATTTTATTAACAAGGTTTCTTAGGGGTACTCAAGATGGCCAAGAGTGAGCTGTAAATTTTTTCTCACAGAGAAAATGGTGGCAGGTACAAGGATCTCACCCTATTTGCAGGCACATGATCTCACCCTGTTAAGATCAAGAGATTGCTGTTCAGAGGACACAGAAGCCTCAGAAGAGAAGGAAAGAGGCAATCTCCTTCCCAGTTCCATGTGAGGCAGTCAAACTGTATTCCAAAGGCTCCTGAGCGTGAAGTGCTGTTGGCACTGAATTATGTGTGTCCACTAATAGCAACATTTTACTGTGCAATGGTATTTGTGACTAAAGTTTAGCTTTTAATCTGTGGATTTCAAGGGTACAACTCATTTCTGAAATTTAAAGACCCATGAAATATTTATTGTGTTATTTTAAATATATGAATTATTTAAATACCATTGGGCTATACCTAGAACTAGGCCAACTGCCGCTCTCTCTTCTCTTAGAGCAATTTCCTCCCAGCTCTTACAGGGGGAAAATAGTCATAGCAAAATTTTGTGGCCATGAGATGCTCTATTAGACCCTTTAAAAACACTATTGACCCCTGCTTCAAGCTCTCTTGAAAACTCATGAGGGCTGCTATAGTTTGGATGTTCCCCCCCGAAAAAAAACTTCAAGTTGAAACTTGATCCCAATGTTGAAGATAGGACTTAAGGGGGGTGTCTGGGTAATGGGGGAGAATCCCTCATGAATACATTAATGCCCTTGGGGAGGTGAGTTCTCACTCTATCAGTTCCCAAGAGAGCTTGTTTTTAAAAGGAGCATGGAACCTTTCCTCTCTCTCTTGCTTCTTCTCTTGCCATGTGATTGCAGCACACACCAGATATCCTTTTCTTTCTGCCATGACTGGAAGCAGCCTCAGACCCTCACCAGAAGCACATGTTGATGTCATACTTCGTGCATAGCCTGCAGAACCACAAGCCAAATAAACCTATTTTCTTTATAAGTTACCCAGCCTCTGAAACTCCTTCACAGCAACACTACAGATTTAGATCAAGAGTGCTTTACCTGTCCCAGAGAGGTAGATGCACAGGGGACAGAGGGTTTTTGTGCCCACTGTACCACATTGAGCTTAAAGGGAACCATGATTCAAGGTAACTGACATCTCCAATTAGGTGTCTTGCCCCCAGTGCACATCTGTAACAGGATAAAACAAGCACTGTGTCCAGGAAATACAATTTGCCATTTACAGTATCTCCACTGCCTTCCAAGAAAAACAAATTCTAAAAAACTTTATGTTTACTGGGAGTTAATGGGCATGAGGATGCAAAATTGGAGAAACTTGGAGAATGATAGGTAATTTGCTCACTTAAGACAAGAAGGTATATAAACAGATGGAAATTGATGGAAGGAGAAAATGATGAGGCTAAACTGCAAGGGAGGAAGAGGTTTTAAGAGCATTTAAAATAGTAACTTTGTGGGAAGAGAAAGGAGGATATCTCTAAATCAAATATTGTATGGTGAGTGATGTAGTACTATCTTCCATTTCCCCTGGAAATCTTTATTAGAATCTAAATTTCTTGCTAATAAGCAGAATTTTGTACATTATTCAATACAAGTATTCAATAAATATTTGTGAACTAATGAATGAACAGATGAAGAATTGTTTAGTGGACTGGAATTTTCTCTCTGAGGATGCATAATAAGTGCTGAGTCTTTCCTCTTTCAAGCTGTTTGACTGTCTTCATAATCATGGTTTTTAAGACTACATAAATTCCAACTCATAGACATGCTGTAATTCACTTATTCATTGTAATTTGGTTGTTTCTTCTGCTTTTTTATCTGAGGCCATGCTGCAATGAACATCTTTGGGCACACAGCCTTTTTCTACACACAAACTGACAAACTGCTTTGACTTAGCCATGAAGTGGCTTGGGAATCACAGTTTGAACATAAGAGGAAGCTCAGAGTAGTCAGATTTGGTTTGGGTTCCAGTTCCACTGATATTCTTCATAGACGCTTGGTGGACTCATGCATTGGTCATTGTATAAACCATTCTGAGGCCCACCCCAGGCTGAGCTCAGTGCTGTGTCTTGAGAATATGAAAATATCTTCAAGAACTTATGGTCTGATGGGAAGGCAAACATGTAAACAAGTGAAGCAACAAATGCTATGATAGCAAAATACCAGATTTCAAAAACTCTGTTTTTTATCAAACAAAAAAGATAAAATATATTATTGTGAGAGTAAAATATATTATTCAGAGAGCCAACTTGACTGAATTAAGGGATACCCAGATAGCTCGTAAACATTATTCTCAGTCATTGCCTTAATTATTCTCAAGGCTTTAGCAGGCATTGAACCTATCCCTCTTCTGCTAAAAGAGAAGCCCAGGTGGTTTAGCATTTTATTAGAATAATTGTGCTGCCTCGGGAGAGTCTGTGAGGGTGTTTCCATGGGAGATTGTCATGTGAGTAGGTGGACCAAGTGCAAAGATCCACCCTTAATTTAAGTAAGCACCACCCAATCATCTGGAGGCGCAGATGGAAAAAAAGGCAGAAGAGTAAATTCTTCCTCTCTCTCTTCCAGATCTGGGACGTCCTCCTCCTTCTCTTGTCCTGGGATGTTAGAAACTCCAGACTCTGACTTTTGGACCCTAGCACCCATTCCAGCTCCTCATGAGCTCTTTGGTCTTTGGCCTCAGACTAAGAGTTATACCACTGGCTTCTCTGCTTCTGAGGCCTTTAAACTTGACTGGATCCTGTGATTCTCCAGCTGGCAGATAGCCTATTGTGGGACTTCTTATACTCTATAATCAAGTAAGCCAATTTTTCTTAAAAATCACTTTTCATTTCTATATCTATATCTATCCATCCACCTATCTTATTAGTTCTGTCTCCCTAGAGTGCGCTGACTAAAACATTTATTAATAATTTAATATTATTAATCAATGTGTAATATTGATTATATGTTGAATGAAAATATTGTGATATATTGGGCTAAATGAAATATATTATTAAAATTAGTTTTACCTGTTTCCTTTTACTTTTTTAATGTGGCTGCCAGAAAATCAAATCACAGATGTGCCTCTCATTTCCATTTCTATTAAACAGTAGTGATCTGTTAGGCTGGATAGAGAGAGGTATCACTTAGCAAAGGTTAGAGATGACATCAGAGGTCCAGACCAAAAACAAAATGCTTGAAATTCAGCACACAATTTCAGTCTTAATAAAGCACAACTGTATTAATGGGAAAACTGAGGCAATGGCCAATGATATAGGTTAAGCTCATACTGTATTGTTGGGGTAAGGGGTCACTGTGATTCCCTGGCATAGGACTCCCCAAATACAGGTCATCTAGGCTTCAATCTCACAACCAAGAACAGACCCTATTCCATGTGGAATGGATACTGGTCTGGCTCAGGAATAATACTGGCTACACTTCCAAGAAGAGTCCCTCCATGATACCATGAGCACCCAGCTGTGGAGGGCAGGTACTGACACTCTACTGTCAGCCTCCTTGCTTCTTTAAGTCAGGTAAATTCTACTCAGGAGGAACAGCAATGTTCTCTAAATCAATTCTTGTTCCCTCTGATCAAATGCATTCTAAAGTTTGTGTTTCCAGTTGAATAAAATCCTAAGGCTGCCTGATTTGAGCTAGAGGTTCCATTGCCCATATCACTGGACAAATATAAGCCTTCTCTTTTGTTTGCTTTTCTAGGCACTGAGAGGTAACAGAATTAATTCCCCTTACTGAAAAAATTTCAAATCCATTTGTAAATACTAGTTTGGTTCTTAAATGGTCCTTGAGAGGTGATATATAATTAAAGACTGTTTAGATTTCACTTAAGCAAGAAGTTGCCAAGGCAGGCAAGAGTGATGTTGCTGAAAGTGCATATTTACAGATTTTATTAAGCTCTTTAAGGCACCTACAGGTGCCCACCAGACAAACGCCCAAAGCATAAAGCTTCAGGGAGAAGGCAGGCTGGGGGTTGAGGAGTTTTCCCAAAGAGCAGGAAGAAAAGAAAAATTGAACAAATAGCAGGTAAGACTGACAAAAAAACACCAGGTAGTCTTGTTCCAGCTCATCCCTGCCACCATGACTTCATGGAGAGGCCCGAGCCACAGTGAGCTGGGCAGCCTGAGTCCTGCTATGATGGTGAAGTAAATCCCTAAGATGCCCTGACTGTCTTCTTGTCAAGCAGTCATTACCACCAAAGACACCTCCTAGGCCTCTTCACTGACTCCCTGACCCTGCTGGCTGTTTTCTGACAGGCCACTATTCCTTTTCGTGCCACTTCACTGAGCTCTTTTGGCCAAAAAACATGATGGAAGTTGCAACTATTAACCTGTCAGCATTTCCAACTTTGTCCCTTCTGAGTTTGCTAGAAATTCAGTCTCTTTTCTTCCCCACTCACTACCCTCCAATAGATATCCTACTTTGCCAGACTTATCCTTGTGCTACTGTGATGGAAAATGTATGGAATGTGATGGAAAATGTGATGTAAAATGTATCTCAGGATTGTCTGTAGTGCAGGAGCAAAGAGGTTGTATCCAACAACCTATGGGGGCTCAGAATAAAGACACATGGTAATGGCAGGCAGCATCCAGTACAGGTGCATGCCTGAGGTAAGGTGTTGTAGTGCTGCCCCTCCTGAAATGGGGGCCCATGTAGAGCTGTTGGCCAGAGATGCAGTTCAAACAAGAGGGGGTGAGGTAGAAAAGATCTGAAGTCATGTGCATGAGTTCCAACAGGAGGAAGTCAACAAGATGCATGTAGTGTTAGCATGGGAAGAGGATATGAAAGATTATCATGAGAGCCCAGAGAACCAACTAGAAGGCAGTGGTGAGAGGAACTCAAGGCTAAGAAGTCAAGCTGAGGACTGTGCACACAGCTGGGCTTCAGATTAAGAATATCAAACTATGAGTGGTTTAAAAGCTCATCTTCTCCATGACTGTACAAAAGTCTCATTCAAGGTGTAAAGACCGGAGGCAAAGGTGACCCATCAGCCATGAGGGCTCCTAGGATACCCCTAGAGTCACAAGGTCACTGCAGAGATCTCACTGAAGATAGCAATAAAATTTGAGGTGACTAAAATGTTCAGGCCAACACATTCCACTAGGTGGATTCACAGGTTGTAACAGATACTGCAGTTTGCCCATCCAATGCTATTTGCTCCCTTCTCTCTTACTACCAACATATTTTTGAGGAGTGGGCAAAGTACCAGCTAGACAGTTATGTTCCAATATCCCTTGCAGCTAAGAGTGGCCACATGCCACATTTCTGGCCAATGGGATATGAGAGAAAGTCTGCTGAAATATCCAGGAAAGTGTCATTTTTCATTTATCACATTGCCATGTCTTCCACTTCCTACTTGGGGCATGAGCGGGATGCTAGAGAGGGAGCAGCCACTATTTTGCTATCCACTGGTGACCATAAGAATGGGAGTAATAAGCTAAAAACAGAAGAGCAGAAAAGAGAAGTCTGGGGTACAGATGATACCTTACAGAAGGCACATAACACCTAACTCCTGTCCCAGATGTGTAGTTCCATGAAAACTAAATAGACTCCAACCCTACTTTAAGTCACTCCATTTCAGATTTCTATAGCTGTATCCTGACAAAAAGACATGACAATAAATGCAGAGTAAGCAGAGGAAGTCTAACGCTCACTAATTCAATTACCACTTCCACAAACACCCAGGTTTTTAAAAACTCAGAGTTCTATGGGGCTACTGGGGAGTTAGTCAATACCAAACAAATTCTGACCTTCCAAGCCATGACCTGGAATATTGGCCAGGCTCAGATTCACTGAAGGCTTGACTGTGACTGTGCAACTTACTATGGAAGCTTTGGCCTGAAGTTTAAGAAATCATGGGAAGAAGGATAACAGCGTTTGCAGACAATTTAGAGTCATGTCTGGAATGTGCCACAGACACTGTATGGATAAGGTAACCTGGAGACAGCAACTGCTACCCTCACAGGGATGAGAGTTGATGTGACCTGGCACTAAAGGATGGTCATGGACACAAAGCAGTAAAGACTGCAAGTTTTGTGTGTAGACAGGACCTGAGGCTCATAAGCCAAACCAATATCTACACGAGGATCCCATCAGAAAACAAAAAACAGTTGAACAGAGATAATACCACATGAGGAAATGTTAACTCCGTGCAAAGTCACTGACTAAGTAACTGAAAGGATAAAAAGAGAATCCTAAGGTATTACAGAGATAGTAACAGCAGGGACAGCTACTGTCACTAGGGTACAGAGATAGATAGTAACTGCAGGGATAGCTATAGTCACTAGGGTCAGAGAAACCAAAGGGCAGAGGTTGGAATTATTAAAACTCAGAAATGGTGAGAAGTCCCTTGAGCTGAAGCTCAGATTTTGGAGTGGAGGGCACCAACTAGTGCTGGATCTCTATGGTGATGGAGTAGTGTGGGGTGCAAAGTCTATTTTTGCCAGGGTTGGAAAAACTGCAGGCTGAACTCAGCTGCTGCTACAGGAAGGAAATTCCTTTGCCAGCTGGTGGGAAAGGGAGATAACTCCAGTCCCTCCTCCAGCCCTACAGTCACCTTCCAGCGCCCCCTACTGGCAAAACATAACATAACAATCAGCTGGCAAAGCAGGAATGTGACTTGAAAAGTCCCAGATTCAGCATCAGAAAGCAGTGACAGACGAGGGACTTGGAACTAAGAGGCAGAAATTTAATGACTGGCACAAAATCCATGTAGCAGATACTCAGTGGACAACATTTGTCTCAGTATTCTGGAAGATGCTAATTACTAGAAACCAGAAAATAGGTCTTAGAGGCTCAGAAGTATCTAAACACATTAAGGGGAAGGGGAAATGGTGATGGGAGAGTTGACAACTAGTCAGAAATTGAAAAACAATATTGAACTTTATTCCCAGAATTTCACCCCATTCTCAATATTGGCAAATCAAAGCAGTTGAGAAAATAGGGGAGGCAATGGATCTGCTGTAAGAAATAGCAACTCAGGCTAAAGGCCTCAGCCAAGCAGGCTGGAGAAGCCAAAAGAGAGGTACTTGAGTGTCACACCTCAGAAATGGAGCTCAGACGGGCATGATTCCAGCAGCTGGTCCTCTGCCAATGCTGACTGAGGACAGCCTGTGCAGTGCTGTCCTTCCAAGGCAGAAATACTACAAACTAAAGTCCTGCAGACATTGGATGCTGGCTGCCTGGCATAACAGAACAAGAGTGAACTGGTTCTGTGAGTGTGGCAAGCAGAAGGATCAAATGGTCACTTGTTCTCAGGGTCCCTTTTTCTCTTCACATTTAAAGACATCGATCTTAGGAGGGGAAAGGAATTGGATGCTTAATCTCAGGATGCTCGTTCCCCAGTCCTGAGATTTATAACAAGAGTTCAGGATTCTGGAGGCTCCAAACATGCTAATACACAGAACAAAAGAAGGCCAGGTGGGAAAGAGGTGTGGGAACATGAGCAGACCGAATCCGTAAGGGGCTTCCTGAGTAATTGTACATCTTTTTGTGGCATATATAATATGGCTTAGGTAGAAGGTGATGGAATAAAATATTAAGATAAGTGTATCCCTAGCCCATGCCCACTAAACAGCATTTCGTTGACTTGCTCCACTTTGTTCCTCTTCCTGCCTCTCAGGTATCCTTGTTTTTGTGTTAGAGAATGGAGAAAAAAGAGATAGAGATGGAGGATAAGTCCCCAGAGGATGAGAGCCCATCGCGTGTTCAGGGGGCTTTGAGGACCAGTTTCTGGGGAGCAGCTGCATGAGGGAGTCAATCTGAGGAGAAGAAAAGGACAATTTTAGAATATTGCCGGAGACCACGCTTTCCCTTCATGGGCCTACAGAAGTACAAGCAAAAACATAAATTGGTTTGAAATTACTTTTGGTTGTATATGCTGTGTTCTTTTAACCACAACACTGCTTTGTGAATACACCTGTGGTGACTCTATAAAAGTCATAAAAATAATCTAAAATGTCCCTTCAGAGATATAGAGACTGTCAGAGAATCCCTCAAGCCTTTCTACTTCTATTTCTAGGTCATTTCTTTGCCAGGCCAGTTCAGGGCTTGGTGGCCTTCCTGCTATAACTCTCACAGACTTAGCTTCTTTCTTTTCCTCTCCAGACTTCCAAGTGGTCCCTTGGGGTCCCTTCCCCAGCCTGAGTTGGAAGGGAACACAGTATCCCAGGCTTCCCATGATATTTCCCTCATAGACCAACCCATGGCTGTTGCCTGTTTAGAGAATACACTACTGATCCCTTCAGGCATGAACTGTGTTCATCTCTTAAGATAGTTGTCATCAACAAATCATACCCATAAGTGCACACACACAAAAACACATGTGCATATGCTTTCCTAAGGATAGTCTGCCAAGCCAACCCTCACAAAACAATAAAAAGAAAGTGGTAACAGCTCAAGTGCTGCCTTGTCTCCCATAGGTCTGTGGTTTCTCTGAATCCCCTAACCTCACTGCAACACCAACACTTCTATAGAAGGAGATGATAACCAGGGGCCTCACGTGAAATTCTAGGCCTGCATTCTGAGAGAAGGAAGGTACACTTAGAAAAGACTTCCTTGAAGGAACTGGCCAGTAGGAATGGGTGGTCTCGAGGAACCAGGAATAGCCGAGAGTGTGGCAGTGCTTGAAAAGCAAAATCCAATCCATAACTCGTGTATCAAGCATAGTTAACCTCATCCCTTGCTGTGTCCGTTAATTTATTGCCTTTCAATGCCACCATAGAGATATTTCAAAACCCTCACTTCATCTAGCACACTATCGTCATGTTCCTTTATCTCCTCAACTCCTACAACCAATGTCTGAACTCCATAATCAGTTATTCTTTCAGCCCTATTTCTATACCCCTAAGAGTGTTTGTCCTCAGAAAAACATTCAGTGCCTTGGAGCCTTAATTTTCTTTTTCTACCAGTCAGCTCCCTGCCCAATTTGCTTCCAAATGCAGCTTAATCTCATAATTGGCTCCAGAATCATTCTCTTTCTAAAACTAGAGGGATTGCCTGGTGTTGTTGTTGTTTTATTATTTTATTTTAAAATTGTGGGGTACAAGTCAGGATTGTGTACACAAGCGATTTAGATACAGGTGAAGTTTTAGGGCTCCCATTGGCCCTCATTTCACCTGGATTAGTATCAGGCACCCTTATTGATAATATGTGCTTTCCCCCTCCCCTGGGAGTGCCCCACTGCTGCCAATACCTTTTTTGTAATATTATGATACGTATTCAGGGTCCACTTATGAGAACATGTGGTACTCGGTTATTTGTCTCTGTGATAGATCACTGAGTATGATAGACTCCAAATCCATCCAAGTTGCTGCAAAGTCCATAATTTGTCCTTCTTTGTGGCTGTATAATATTCCATTTTTTTTTTTTATCCACTCCAGTTTCGATGAGCAACACGGTTGTTTTCATGTTTTTGCGCTTGTGAATAGTGCCGATTGCCAGGTTTTTAATTCTATCTCTAACACATTCTACATATGTGACTTTGGGGAAATTTTATTTACCTGGGGGACTTAGTTTCCTCATCTGTTAAGTGGGTCTACTATTAAATCCAGCCTCCTAGAGTTGTTATGAAAATCAAACAAAACAATAAATATGAAGAGCTTAGATTTTTATGGCTAGAACATAGTATGTGCTTAATAAATGTTAGAGATTACTATTGCTCTCATTCCTCACCTTTGTCCATCAAATTCCCAAACCTGGGTCAACATCACAACTGTCTATCCGCAAGAATCCCATAACTGGGAAATTGAATGCTGTCAAAGAAAACCTTGCAACTCTGGGGTCTCATCATTGTCAATTAAACATGAATAATTTTACTAGATTCTTGGCTCTTCTGTCCATGCCCTGTCTGTGGTTAGCTCCCACATTCATTTTTCCTACTTTCCAAATCACAGCTTTCTAATTTTCCTCAAGTCTTCTTACATAAGCCCTGAACGTGACCACCATAAAACGTTGTCTCCTGCTTTATTAAGACAGTGGAGCATAATTTCCCTCAATTTCTAGTCTCTGTAACCCGTAAACTGATTTAGGTCTATACACAGAATGGGCTGCTTCCCTCCATTCCCCTTCCTATCCAAGGCCAAAGAACTTCTCCGTCCAGCCTCTGCATCCTCCAGTTCCTCCCTCCACCTATTTCCTCTTCTTGTACCCTCAGCTGTCCTTTTTACTGGGTCTCTCTACATGTTCTATTAATAGGCATGTTCTTCTCCTCCTGATCCCCAAGAGAAAAAAATCTTCCATTTGACTTTGTGTACCCCCTGATAAGATGTACCTCCTCTTCTCACTAGAACGTCCTTAAGTGTGGTTTAACTCAGTCTGCACGCCACAGCTCCTGTTCATCCCTCAGACTCCTACAACCAGACCTTCATTTTCACCACTTCATCTAGGTTAGTCCCTCTCTTTCTGACACTAATGACCATTTCTTTTAATTCCAACACCTTCATTCCCCACTCTAGCTCTTGCCCTAACATCTACAGCAGCATATCCTCCAGGCTTTCTTGGTTCCTCTCTGACTATCCCTGTTCTGACATGTGCATGGAAACCTCTTTCTTTAACTGTCCCTTAAAGTTTGGAATTCCTAGGATTCTCTTTCTGACCCACTATTCTTCTTAGACTATACACCCTCTCTGGGAGCCTTTATCCTCCTGTGTGGCTGTATGTTTCTAAGTCTTTAACTACAGTTTTGACTCCTAAAAATGAGATCTTATTGGTTGTTTGAATCTGCACTTGAGTGTCCCCCAAAAAACTCAAACACTTGTTTAGACCTTATTATCTCTCTCCAGAGGCCCCAGTATTCCTTTCCACAACTGGCAACATCACCTTTCATATCACCCCATGTCATGAAACAAAGCTGCCCCTCCTCCCCTAGAGGCTATCTTCCCACTATTTTTTCTAACATTTGCCTCTAAATATGTTCCAGTTCATCTCTTCCTCTCCTACCAGAGGATTGCCACTATCTCCTCATCAATTTCCACTTTTGATCTTGTTCTCCCAAACCCTCCCTTACACATGGTTTCAGAGGGAGCTACTACACATCTGATCCATTTGCCACCCTGCATAAAACTTTTGAACAGATTCACATTTTCAAGCAATTTCTCATAGTCTCAAAGGACTCATGACCAGGCTTTCAGAAAGCTCTCAGATTTTCCTCCTCCCACTCCCCACCTTGCATATTAAGCTCCACCTAGGCCAAATGTAATAGTTCCCTATACACTGTACATGGTACTGACATCTGTGCATCCTCTGAGCCCTAGCAGATGGAGTATAACTCCTTTTCTGTTCCCTTAGCAACCCTCGCATACTGACATCTAAGCTTTCACCACACATTGCATTTGGATAATTCTTTGATTTCTGGCTTTCCCACAAACCTGTGAGCTCCTTGATAGCAGGGCATGTCTTAGCCTTCTCTGTATGCCTGGCACCTTCCCAGCCCTGGCATACACTGGGTCTTGAGTAAATGAGGGTTGAACTGAACTAAACTGACTATCTAAGTTGGTCACTATGCCACTCATCCTCAGAACTCTCCATATCTGGTCTACATCAAACCTTCCTACAACTGCCTCTTCAAAGGTAGGATCATTCCTTCCAGATGAAAGTCGTCTCTTTATTCCACTGTCGCAAGCTCTTTTCCTAACTCTCGTTATATGACTTTCCACTACGCTCATATAGTCCCAGAAGTGAAAGTTATTTTCTGGTTTTAAATAAAATAAAAGTCATCTACCACTCCCAAAGTCATCCAAAACAACCTTTGTGTGATGGAAGGGACACTCAATGGAGTGTTGGGAGACAGAATCACAGTCGCTGCTCAGTGGCCGAGATTCAGTCTGATAGAGAGCGACACACTGTCTTGATAGGGCTTTCTTCTCCTTGTTTACACAGTGCCACAGTGGAGAAAACTGAGACTGGGGCTGCATTGTCTCATTAAAGACTTCATTGAGGGTTTACCTGGCATGATGACAAGCACAATGGCGGGAGGTCTTGCTTATCAGAGTAGACTTGAAGGAAACCCAGAGGCTGACCAGTGGTGAAGTGAGGATGGAGAGGAATAAAGAACTGGCTGTAGTTCTCTCATCTACAGGTGAACCCAGGACAGTGATGTCCTGAAGGAAAATACTGGCCTGAGATTCAGGCACGGACCCACTTGCCTTGGTGCTCTTAACTCTTAGATTCCTCACAGCCCAGACTTTTCTCACTTGAGCTTGCTCACTCTACACTTCCTCTTAGGGCCAGCTCTTTTCAAATAAATACTTTCCTGTAAAGCTTTCACTTATGTCTTCTCAGTTACAAATGGCCATAAAACTAGAAGGGCCCCAGCAATGAAAGGTTGCTCCCTGCTTCAAATCCTATATGGTGCCTCATCTCTCCTCCAGGGAGCCTGAGCACATTCAGCCCTCCCTGCACAGGCTGCCTTGTGCTCTCCCTGACTTAGTAAATCTCAGAGAAAGATGAGGGCCTGCCCAGCACTCCCAGCCTCCTTGGAAGAGCTTCAGAAAGGAAGAGAATCTTACTAGTGTTAAAAACAGCCAGCAGCCAGTCAATGCTTCATAGCAGGAAAGGAAAGGAGCTGACTTTCAGTAACTCAGCAACCACTCACTCACCAAGAACAGGGCACACGGTCTATTCCATGGGGAGTGTGAAATGATTTCTTTCACACTGTTCCTTATTGGAACATTCCCCATTGACAGCAATCACTCACCATCCCAGAAAGCCAGGCTCAGAGAAACAGCAAAGGGGAGAATATGCAGGATTGCTCACAGATGCACCAATATACACATATATACACACACAGAAACTCACACGAACATACCCAGCACACACACATCCTCAGGCACCCATTCCCAGAGATGCATAGATATACACACAAATAAAGTCAGCTTTCATCCATTTGGACCTGCACAGTCTCAGACAGGTGGATATTCAGTTTCAAACCCAGACACCACTGATAGGCACATCACATTCAGGCACACAGGAACCCAGAGGAACATATAGATGCTCAGAGGATTTTTTTTTTAAGTGTAGAGATATGCATAGCCACCTCAACCTCAGATGCCGGAGCAGCAGAAGAATTTTTAGAAGGGGAGTGATGTGAAATTGAAGGATTAACTCTGTAGACTTTAGGAGAGTGGGTTGATGATGAGAAATCAACAGTGGAGTTGAGTAATCAGCAGGACTGCTATTGCACCAAAAATTTTGAGCTGGGGCTGCAAAGAGATGAATTCTAGAGACATTTTTAGCTCAAACTGAATGAATGTAGTGATTAATTCAAGGTCTCCAAAAAAAGGGTAAGAGGAGGAATGCTTCTTGGGACTCTGGCTTGGGCAACAGGATATCACTCATTGTGATGGGTAATTCTAGAAGAGAGGATCGCCAGATGACCTCCCCTTAGATTATGTAAATGATGAACTAAAACTATCTTGAATATCAGTCCCCGAGGGCACAGCCTCTGGCCAAGACTAGGGAAGCTGGAGCCTACAGCCTATGCCCCCACTGGTATTCAGAGTCCTATCCCAGGCATTTTTGTCTGTCAGAGGACCATGAGGCGCACACAGCTGCCAGAAGATGGAGAGAGCAAAGAGCCTGCCTAAAGACCAGAGGAGCATGGAAATCTTGCATAGACATGACTGTGGGCTATCCTGACCACAGTGCTTCTGATTGGTCAGTGTCTTCCAGCTTTTCCAAGTATTTAGGCTGCCATTAATTGCTAAACCTTCCCTTTGAATTCCGCCTTCCCTGGAATCAAGAAGACACTCTATGAAGTAAATGTCACCCTGATCCTCAGCTCTTAGGTGGGCGAACAGTGTGCCATGGGGTCCTGTTCCTACAGCTTCTTTAGCCTTAAAAGTGTGGTAATTTTAGTGATAAAGGGGCACTTGAGCAAGGACTTATAAGTACTTCCAAGACACCTGGCAGCATCGATGGCCCAAACAAATGCGGGTAAGCACTCTCTAGGGCGGGTATTCTGCCTCCAGACCAAGCTGTGATGCCCATGGTTGAAGGACAGCCTCCCAGAGGCAGCAGCTAAACTGGCTGCATTTTCTGCATTAAATCTTTCCTGGGAAAGATAAGAGGGAAATTCTTCTCTCAAAGGCCTAATTCATGGAAACTGGTGTGACTTGAATGGAAACCAGGTCCCAATGGAAGAAACACTGGAGAAGTTCCGAGGGTTTCAGACATGCTCAGCTCCTCCCAGGAGATTCTTGTTTCTGTTCAGCATCTTCACTCCCACCTCCCCGCTTCCAGGTCCCCTTAGCTAAGAGTGCACAAAGGGATTACAGAGACCAGAGACCCTGAGATGTCAGTCCTATAGAGGACATCCAATTCCCAGCTCTGCCTCCAGCCGCATCATACCAAATAAGTTCACCTGAACAGCCAAGGGGAAGGGAGGAAGAAGAGCAGGTCTAAGAATAAAGTTCTGGGAATTAAGGGGTACTTTTTTCTCATTCCTTCTTTGTTCAACAGACCTTTACTAAATGACAACAGTATAATGCATGGAAGAGAGAGAGAAATCAGGAAGAGTAAACCAAGTATTAGTTCAGAGTTATAAACTGGTATTTTAAAACACAGCATAATAAGTGCTGATAACAATATATACAAGGAGCTTTTGAATTGCAGGGGAAATGGTCACCATCTCTGTATTTGTGTGCATTGGGGAAGAGAAGAGTTATTTAGAAGATTTTGTGGAAGCAGAAGGGAGTCCAGGCAGGAGGAGTGATATGTTGAAAACCACAGGTTGTGTGGTGAATGCTAAGAATTCTGGACATCCAGAGCTTTGGGTGGCTAAGAACCAACTGCAGGACTATGATCCAGGTCCATCCCCCTTCTGGGAACTGCATTTCCCTAGATCCATCCAGGAAGTTTTCAGAAAACCTGCCATGGTCTTTTCTGATTCTTCCTACCTAGACCAGGTGGGACTATGAATCACCTTCCTGGGACTTTGGGTCTTAGAATGAAGAGACTCTATTCATCTTTAATGGCTGAAACTATAAAAAGCTCAGGAACAATTGATGTCCATTTTTTCTCCATGTGAGGAGGAGCAATCTACAATAGACAGAAGCAAAAAGTCAACCATGAGAGAAGAGCACAAATTAGAGATAGAAGGGCCCCAACCTCTTCTGAAAATACCTGAACTTACTGCAGCCTTGACTCACCTGAGGCTCTGTCATTTTAGAAGATGACAGAGGATGCTCTCAACAAAGTTCCATCTTGAATAAATCAAGGTCTAGCTGAATTTCTTTCTTTGTAACCAAAAGGACTTGAGTAACGAAGTGCATGGGACTGGAAAGGTTGAAATGAGGTGTGGAGCTCTTAGGTGTCACCAGGAATATTAATGTTTATATACGAAAGGTGTCAGTGAGTGTTCCTGAACCACACACAGATAAGCGTGACCTTGTAGAACCTGGACTGGAACAGTGGGACCAGAAAAGTGGACCATGTGGGAGGCAGAGCACAGCTAGAGCAGAACTTAAGGCAACTGCCTTGGAGTAAAGAGATGAGGGAAGATTCTAGAGATGTTCCCAATGTAGAATTCAAAGTATCAAGCAGAGGATAAAGAATTAATGAGGAAAGAGATTCTGAAATAATGTCAAGAAAGCCAAGAAATGAGATAATATTAAAGAAAAAAATCGCACTCAATGTTACCCTCCCCAAAATAGGGGGGATCAAGAGATCAAACAAGATAATGATTGGAAAGTGGTGATTGGATTTGGCAATTTAGAAGCCCCTGACCAGACAGCAGTGGGTCGTGTAGGAAATGTGAGGGGGAAAAATGGTAAAATGATTAGTCCCACTGCATTTAAATCTGCCCAAAATATCCACCGGTATTTTCATCATATAAACGGTGTCCAATATTATCACAATAATTCAACTTGGTGAAAATAAAATTATACTATTTTTTGACAATAGTTGTAATACCCCTACTTCTATTTTTAAATATAAGTTAAATATTTTATTTCATTAAGAGAAAAATATGCTTTTTTCCTCATCACCCATAATAACCCTAAGCCAATAACTCTTTTTTGCAATGTATAGATTTATTATGCTTTTACTTTTTGAATAGTTAATGCATACCCATGAATTTTTAAGAAAAACACACAGAGTACAAAAGGCTATGAAGTAAAAAATGAATCTCTTTCTCTCCCCCATTCTCTCATTAAAAACAGAACCAGTCTCTTGCCAATGTTCCCAGAAGTAGTCTATGCAAACACAACCAAATGGGATATGCATTTTCTTTTCTCTCAAAGGTTGGTGTCCATGTATGCTGCTCCACGCCTTGCTTTTCCACTTAACATAGCTCTGAGATTGTTCCATCTCTGTGTGTATAGATCTGCCTCCCATTTTTAAATGACTATATAGTACTTCCATTAATTGATTCATCCTATTTCATTTCATTAGACACTTGCGGATGAATGTGTAGGTTGTTTCTATTATTGTGCTAGTATAATCAGAGCTATAGTAAATGCTCTTATTCTTTTCTTTGAGTATATCTGCAAAACAAATTTCCATAATTGAAACTACAAAGGTAAAGAGAACCTGCATTTGAAATTTTGATAGGTATGCTCAAATGGCCCACCCAAGTTTCTACCAGCAATGTATGAGAGTGACAGTTCCACTACATCCTCACCTGGCATGGTGTATTATGACATCTTTTGCTCTTTTCCAATCAATGTGACAGTCTGAGGGTTGACCTCAGACCTGGGATGACTCAGGAATGCCTGGGGTAATGACCTCAGAATCCTGTTTCCTTAGTAAGTACAAAGTTAAGTAAAAGTGGAATGCTTCATCTACTGTGTGAGACTATTCCTGGCCCAGGAGAAATGTGAGCTGGCATGCAAGTCTTGGGCCACCATGAACACAAAGTATACAAAGACATCAGTATGACCCACACACACCTTAGTGCTTGTCCACAGCATCCATGCATGCCCTGTGTGAGAAAAGGGGCAAAAGAAACATCTGCCTAGGAAGTTGCTTGGTCTCCCACGAAGATAAAGATGCTGTGCAGTGAGTATTACTTGTCCTTACATCCTTTCAAGAAATTAAGTAACTTCAGTATTTAGCTTAAGGACAATTGTATCACATGAGTTTGTACATGTGCTCAATTAATTGGTTTAAATTTACTTTTATTTTATTATGAGTGAAGTTGAGCATTCCTTTTTGACAAATTAAGAGGTAATTTTTTCCCATTTTTTTGAACGATCTATCATGTTATTTGCCTGCTGGAGAGGTGACGTCTGTATTCTTATTTATTTATCTTTATATATTATAAAATGTGTAATATAAATGTGTAACATTTATTTCAATTTTTTTAGTTTTTGGTCTTCTAACCATATTTATGATATTTCTTACCATGAACAATCATTTCATTTTTATAGAGTCATATTTATTCATATTTTCTTGTAACACTTCTGAATTTTGTGAAGTTATTTGAAACTTATTCTCTATTTTAAAGTTACAAAAGTTTTCTTCCAGGTTTCCTTCTAGTTCTTTTATTTTTTACTTTTTAAATTTTAGTATTCAATATAACTGGAATTTTTATTTTGCTATAAAGAGTGAGGTAGAGATTCAACTTTATTTTTTCCAGATTATTATCTAAATCAGTGCCTTGGTAATAAAAGATTTCATACTCTACTACAAGACACTGCTATCAGCTATTTTTCAGAGTTAGCAGTATTGGGCTCTCGGAATGCTTAAAATTTCTCTCAGTAATATAGTGCAGATCATTCCAGTGGAAAGCCCGAGACATCTAATAATCTATTCCACCTTTTTATTAACTATTTCTAAAAATACACAGTATCAAAGGATTTTTAAAATGTCAACAAAAATTGAAATTGTAGCCGGACTTGGTGGCTCAGCCTGTAATCCCACACCTTGGGAGGCTGAGGTGAGTGGATTGCCTGAGCCCGCGGGTTTGAGACCCGCCTGGGCAACTTGGTGAGACCTCATCTCTACAATAAATCAAAAAATCAGCCGGGCGTGGTAGCGCGCGCCTGTAGTTCCAGCTACTTGGAAGGCTGAGGCGGAAGGATCGCCAGAGCCCAGCAGGTCGAGCTGCGGTGGCCGGGAGCGGCCACTGCACTCCAGTCTGGGCGACTGAGTGAGACTCCAACTCAAAAAAAAAAAAAGAAATTGAAATTCTAATTTAGGTAAACATCTGCCAGATGTACAAAAGATTACCCATTAGCCAAAGGAGATAAAGAAAGGTTTTTGTGCACCCATTTCCCCTGGACACTCCTCCCTTGAAAAGGAGGCTTTTGCTGAGAAACCCCAACCAAACTGAAAAGAAGCTACTCTCTGAAGCTGCAAGGGTCGAATCAACAGGATTTCTCTTCACATGTGTAGCTTTTTCTTTCAGAGATCTCTGTACAAATTGAATTCAACAACACTAATTCCTAGCTACATAAACCAAAGCTATCAGTGGATTCAGTGTAAAATCTCCTCCCACAGTAAAGAGGTCAGCAATAGGCAAGGACTGGACTTTAAAGAGCCCAATGAGTAGGACAAAGATAGACATTGAAGTGGGAGTTTGGAGGGGAAAAGGTAAGTATGAAATCTTCATTCCTGTTTTTCTAAACACAAAACTAACTACCTTCACATTCATATTATCTGGGGGGTGGGGAGGAGGGAATTCCTCTTTGCAGCAGAAAGAAAGAAATAGAACCAAGAGGATTCTTTTTAGTTTAACAGATTTGCACTGAATACATACTTTCCAAACCCCAGAAAATGTAGTTGGGAGCTGCATGTCAATTATCTCATAGCTTAAGATCTGAGATGAGGATTCTAACAGCAGAAAAATAAATGTTAAATCGTCAAATTGATTCACTGTCTAATGAGAAAGCACCAGACCTTGGTAGACATTTCACCTTCAAAATAAACCTGGAAGACATCAGAGTTTTCACCAAAAAATATATATATATATAGTATTGGTCAAAGATCTTTGCTACATTAACTAGAAAGCAATTGTGATTATCTTAAGCGAAACTTGGAACTTAGCTTAGCAAGTGGCCAGGGGATAAGAGTTGAAAAGCCACAGAAATCAGCAAATTTAGAGACCAAAAGAGCAGGATGCAGAATGCATCAGGCAGGCTCTTACTTAAATGCTAAACAAACTGCCTCTGGTTGATTTAAGTAAAAATAAATTTACTGACAGCATCTTTGGGAATTGACACAATCAGGCTCAGAAAATGGTCAGGATCAAGGAGAAGTGGTACTTCCAGAAACACGTGAACTCTTCCCACAGAAATGGGAATACGGGACAGCACATCTGTCTTAGAGGCAGAATGTTGGGTGGTGAAGCATCACCCCGCCTCCAAATGAAGACAGGCCAAATGCTACCTCCAACACTATCACTTCTGCCCCTGGGAATCAGCCATGGCTGTTACCACTACTGATAGCCAGTGAACTCCCTACTGGCCTGGTACTTGACATCACTGGATTCAGATTCAAAATTCCAGATTAATCCATCTCATTGGCCATCCCCTCGCTTCTGCAGGGCCTGAGATTTCATATATAGATTTCATATCATAGATCTTTGTGGCTTCCATCATAGAGAGTAACTCAGCATCCTCAACAAGACTGTACAATGAACAGTGAAGGAAATGACAAATGACCACCCCACCAAACAACCTAACATCAATGTTCTGGGCAGAACATCCTTGTCGCGCTTGATAAACACCAACACTGCCATCCCTGCATGCCACTGTTCATGCTGCTGGCTCTGAACATGGATTGTGTGCATCCCTTCAAAGTCCCAGGAAGGAGCATCCAATGAACCAAGTCCTGGCTACAAGAAGAAGGGAAGGAAGGAGAACCTGCCTTCTTTTGGGCCCTCAGGCTTCCAAAGAGAAAGACAAGCTATAAATACAGTTTTACAAAAAAAAAATAAGAGAATATACCACCTAAAGTTCAAGACAGGATTTTTTTTAATGTTTTAAAACAATATCACTAAGTGTCAGAAAAATGCAAATTGAAACCACAATGAGATATCATCTTATACCAGTCAGAATGTTTTTATTAAAAAGTCAAAAAACAACAGATGTTGGCAAGGATGTGAAGAAAAGAGAATGCTTATACACTGCTGTGGGAATGTAAATTAGTTCAGCCCCTGAGAAACAGTAGGCAGAACTAAAAATAGAACTAAAAATAGAACTTCCATTCAATCCAGCAATCCCACTACTGAGTATCTGTCCAAAGGAAAAGGAATCATTACATTAAAAAGACACCTGCATATGTATGTTTATTGGGGTACTGTTCACAATAGCAAAAAAAATGGAATGAAGCTGTGTCCATTACCAGATGAGTGGTTAAAGAAAAATATGTATCTTGGAATACTACTTATCCATTAAAAAGCAATGAAATCATGTCTTTCACAGCAATATGGATGACACTGGATGAAGTTCTTTAGCTTAAGTTAAAAAACTCAGAAAGAGAAAGTCAAATATCATGTTTCCACTTATAAGCAGGAGCTAAATAATGTACACGTGTAATGCACACACGCATATATAAAGAATAGAATGACTGGCACTGGAGACTCAGGAAAGGAGAGTGGGAAGTGGTGAGGGATGAGAAATTACTTAATAGGTACAAAATACACTATTCAGGTTAAGGTGAAACCCAGACTTCACCACTGTGAAAAGATAGAAATATGAAGTATATCCATGTAACAAAACTGCACTTTTACCTCTAAATCTATAAAAATTTTTAAACTACGTGCTTTGGTTACTCATTTAAATTAAGGAAAACCTGGAGTCTGTAAATCAAGAGCTAAAGGGAAAAAAGACCTTGCTCAGGGAAGAATCTAAAAGTGTTAACAAATCATATTTGAATTTAATATTGCTTTGCAGATTGCAGAAGAGAAAGACTATAAAGAGGAGGAAAGGCTCTAAAACCTTCCCCTTAGTGTGGAGAAGAGCAAAGAATAATGAGATGAAAATTATAGATGCTGTGGAATGAAGAGTCACATAGACATAAGCAACACTCCCAAAAGGGACCATCATACATTGAAAATAAACAATCATAAGAGATATAATAAAAGAAAACATTTCTGAAGAGAAGCAGTCCCTTTTGAGATCTCACATTAAAGTTGTTCTCCAAGAACACAGCATAATTCGTGAAAAGGAATGACACATAACTACAATCTGGTGACTTTCAAAATTACAAGATTAAAGAAAAAATGCTGTATACATGGAGGCAGGGAAAAACTGATGGCATAGAAAAAAATAAATAAATAAAATATCAAGCCAGACTCAGACTTTTTTTTCAGGCACAAACAGATAACTGGCATACCCTTGGCAGAAAACTTGTGTTAAATGCATTTCATTCAATCTAAATAGAAATTCAACTAAGAAATTCAGAAGTAGAGAAATTAATATATAAAAAATTTGTTTGTGAGTAGAGAATTTCCTTAAAGATAAATTTGTCTAAATATTTGCTGTAAATATGGTTAAAAGAAATGCCAAAATTTATTCCAAAACAGAAGATAAAATTAACAAAAGTAATAATAATTATCTTAATCTAAATTTTTCAAATGAAAAAGGGAAAGTCAATGTGTATTTTTCCTCATGCTAAAGGTAAGGGGAAAAGATAGAAATATTTATTTTTAATGCCAGTAATGCCAATAATTAAAGGATACTATAATGAGATGTTTTTAATTAAATATATTTATTCGTAGGTTTCAAAACAAATTGCATAACCTGCAAATCATTACATGGAAAAGAAAAAAATAAAACAGTACATATATTAAAGGATTGGTATCGTAACTCTGAGGAACAAAAAACAAAGCAAAGCAAAAAACAGAATGAAAAAAATGAGATTGACCATGCAGCTTGACAATAAGTGTAAATCAATTAAATTACCATCCTAAAACAAAAAGACTACCAAATGAGCACCAGAATGAAAGTTCAGCTACAAGCTGTTCATAAGAAGCTAAAACAAAGCGATAAGGAAAGGTTAAAAGTAAAAGATTGGGCAAAGGTAAATCAAACAACAGAGCTAGAGGCATGGCACTTACTTCAATACAATGCCTCCATTTTTATTCCAATGTAAACTTCAGACGTAAATTCCAAAATTCCAAAACAATAAAAATTATTAAACTGAACCAATAGGATTATCTTGCCTTTGGTGTTATACCATGACATTCTGGTATTAACAGAAAAAAAAGCTCATATGCCAAGTAACAGAGCATTAAATATAACAAAGCAAAATCTATTGGAAATTAAAGGTACTCAAAACCAAACAAGATTATTTAGTATTATATTCTATAGCACTATGGTCTTTAAAAGACAAAGTAGAAAATAAATAAACGAGGCCATAAAGGAGTAGGCTTCAAACTGCCTCGAGTAGTGATAAAAGAAGCAGAGAAGGCTGACTTTGAACCATCCATCCCACACACATCAACATTCTAAATTATCGTGCATTTGAAAAAATATCCTTGAGAAAGCCATGGGGTTGAATATGTTTCATCACTTTTTAAAACTTGTGGCATTATTCCAAAAGTCAAGTTCTAAACTCAGTGTACGTCAAAATTTTCAGTGGCCTCCATAGTCAAAAAGTTACTTACAAAACCCTGCAGAACCATGGAGAAGAATAAGACTGTTTGCTGTACTTTCTAAATTCATTATGCAAAGTTTTTTGCTGAATTCTGTTAGTAAATTTCCATCATCTCAGCTGTCAATCGGTTATTCATGACAAATAACTGGAAGGTAATGTGTTTTGATTTTTTAACCAAATAAGCTCAAAAGCAACAAAATTCTTTGAATTTGTTCAAACAAGCTAGACTTTTTTTATTCTGAGGTTTTTTGAGTATGCATATGTGAGAAATATTGTAAGTGACATATATTGTTTTCAGCAACAAAATTATGTAAGAATGAAACATTCCAGACATCTGTTTTCAAAATGCTCTTTCCTTAGCACATGTTTCTGTCAAAAAGCAGTATCTCACTTGTTGTTAAATCGTTACCTTTACCTTGAAGGGACAAATTAAATGTGTTTGTTTCTTCAAAAATGTCTGCTTGGACAAAAAGTTATCAAATTTGGATTGCTTATCTTTCTGAAGAAAATGTGTTTTGTTGATCTTTAAGAGAAATCTTTGAAACATTTTGCCAGGAAATTATCAACCTTTCTCTGCGAGAGTACAAATAACATTCTTGGTCACTGTTCTCATGAGTACATTAGGAACAGTCTACCCCCTTTTTTTTGAAGAGATCAGTGAGCCTTCTGACTTTAATTGAGTTCGTACATTTCCTTACCTAAACAGAAGCAATGAATAAATTTCACATAGACAGTCCGTGACTTATTCTCGGACCCATTTTATTCCAGTAGAAGCAGCTGTTACATCTGTAGGTATACTTAAGCAATTTTCTATCCCCCTTTTCCATGAAACAATAGAATTTTTTAAATTGTTGTTAAAGAAGTAATGTACTGTTGAAAAACTATTTTCTCTAGTACATTTAGAAAATGTATTAGCATGGCTCAACACATACACACACAATGTGCTTTGTACATTTAATTTCTGAAAGATCATCTAGTAAACACTTTGAACTGAAACATCTTAGAGGCATCGGTACTTTTTTCCAACTATATAGCAAGCCCTCCATATTAAATAATTTGTTCTAAAATTTGTATCTTCAAACATATTAAAATGAATTTTACCTGTTTTATTCATCCATTTTATGTTGCTTAAAACAGAACACCAGAAACTGAGTAATTTATTTTTAAAAGATAGTTATAGAAACTGAGAAGTTCAAGGTCAAGGGGCCACAGATGGTAAGGGCCTTCTTTCTAGTGGGGACTTTCTGCAGAGTCCCAAGGCAGGGCCTTAGAAGGAGGGAACACTAAGCATATAAACATGCTATCTCAGATCTCTCTTCCTCTTCATATAAAGCTACCAGTTCCCCTCTCCTGATAAACCATTATATTATTAACCCACTAATCCATGAATGGATTAACTCCTTCATGAGGGCTTATAAGCCCTCATGATCAAATCACCTCATAAAGGTTTCACCATTCAATACTGTCGCAGTAGGAATTAAGTTCCTTTTTTTCTTTTTTTTTTTAATTTTAAAGATGTGGGATACAATTCAGGATTAGGTATACAAGTGGTAATCATATAGGTGAAGTTTGGGCCTACCTTTTGTCCTCACTTTACCTAGTTTGTGATCAGGTATGCTTAGGGATGTTGTGCCCACCCCTCCCCTGGCAGTTTCCTGCTACTGCCAATCCCTTTCTTACACCATTATGATAAATGTTCAGGGTCTGCTTATGAGTAAGAACAGGTGGTACCCAAGCCTTTTTTCTGTGATAGATCGCTGAGTATGATAGACTCTCAATCCATCCAAGTTTCTGTGAAATCCATAATTTTGTCCTTCTTTATGGTTGCGTAAGATCCATCTTATGTATATGTACCACATTTTTTTTCCAGTCCCGTTTCGATAGGCAGCATGGTTGGTTCCATGTTTTTGCTATTGTGAATAATGCTGCAATAAACATGCATGTGCAGGTATCTTTTTTATAGAATAATTTGAGTTCCTCTGGATGTAGTCTCAGAAGGGGGATTGCTGGGTCACATGAAGGTCAATCTTTAGATCTCTTAGGACTCACCACAGTGTTTTTCACAGAGGTTGTACCAGTTTGCATTCCTACCAACAGTGTGGAAGTGCTCCCTTTTCCCCGCATCCTCTCCAGCATCTGTTGTTTTTTGAGTTATTGATGATGGCCACCCTGACTGGAATTAGATGGTATCTCAGTGGATATTTAATTTGCATTTCCTTGATGATTAGTGAGGCTGAGCATTTTTAATATATCTGTTGACTGCTCATATGTTTTCTTTTGAGAAGTGTCTATTTATGTCTTTGGCTCAG
>CAUYQG010073736.1:0-12460 GCA_963574415.1 Tarsius wallacei
GACTGCATAGAGAAAATATGGTGCATAGACACAATAGAAAACTACACAGCCCAAGCCGGGCTCGGTGGCTCAGCCTGTAATCCTGTGCTTGGGGAGACTGAGGTGAGTGGATTGCCTGAGCCCGCGGGTTCGAGTCCCGCCCGGGCAACTTGGCGAGACCTCATCTCTACAATAAATCAAAAAAATTAGCCGGGTGTGGTAGCTCGTGCCTGTAGTTCCAGTTACTTGGAAGGCTGAGGTGGAAGGATCACCGGAGCCCAGCAGGTAGAGGCTGTAGTGGCCGGGAGCGGCCACTGCACTCCAGTCTGGGCGACAGAGTGAGACTCCAACTAAAAAAAAAACAAAACAACAACAAAAAAAGATACACAGCCCTAAAGAAGAACAAA
This sequence comes from Tarsius wallacei, assembly GCA_963574415.1. Taxonomy (NCBI): domain Eukaryota; kingdom Metazoa; phylum Chordata; class Mammalia; order Primates; family Tarsiidae; genus Tarsius; species Tarsius wallacei. Next base: position 387 of record CAUYQG010073736.1, read on the forward strand.
ATCATGTCCTTTGCAACAACTCAGCTGGAGACCATCATTCTAAGTGGACTAACGCAGAAACAAGAACCGGAACCCCACAATGTTGTCACTCATAAAAGGATCTGCAACATTGGGCATGCAAGCGCAAAGGTTGGAACAACTGATGCTGGCCACTGATATTGGGAAAGAAGATGGCAAGAGAAGGAAAAAGGTGACATAACCACCCGTTAAATACCACGTCCATTACTGGAGGGGAGAAAGGACTTGCTAGAGAAGCCCAGACCTCATTTGCACTCAACTTGTACGTACCCCCACAACCTGAAAATATAAATATATCAATCAATCAATAAATACAACCAGACACAGCCTCAAAGGAAACAGTTTGGAGGAGGGGAGATAACGACTTTAAATAAGACATCTTAGGAACAATAACAGCTGTCCAGGAATCAATGCCTTCTCACAAAAGAAGGAGGATGCTATGACAATTGATAAAGTTCACACTCAGTACTGAAAGCAGTAGAAAGACAGGGGTTTTAAATATACTAAGTGGCCTGAAAGGAAACCTAGCTAAGACCTGATTTTGAACTGTCAAGAAGGAAATTTCTCAACTTTGTGCAAAGACAGTCGTGGCTCTTTTTTTTTTTTTTTTTTGGTTACTCTGGAGGAGAAATCACTGTACAAAAGGGGATCCTGTCTTCAGACAGGGCAATCTTTGGTGCCTAAATTAGCCTCTTTTATGGCAATGGGGTTTGAATTTATAGGTTTTGGACTTCAGGCAATTGATATGGACTGACCAGCATCCTTTTCCCCTTCTATCAGAGAGCACTGAGTCTGTGCCATGATCTTTGGTAACACTGCGTTCTGGCAACATAATTTTGTGTGGGATGATTAAGATAGGACTAGAGATTAGCTTGTTTTTTAAAATTTGGTGAGTGTGGAGACAATGCTGTAATAATCTCTTTTTTCTTATTAATAGTTAGGATGCTTTTTAATTGTTTTGAATATTTTATTATAAAGGTATGTGGTACAATTCAGGATTAGGTATCCAAGTGGATATTGTACAGGTAAAGTTTGGGCTTCCCTTTGGCCCCCACTTTGCCTGGTTTGAGATCAGGTACACTTATGCGTGTTGTGCCCCCTGCCTCAGCCCCACCCTGACTGTATTCCGCCAATCCCTTTCTGATAGTTTTATGGTAGGGTCTGCTTATGAGTGAGAACTTGTGGTACTCTTTTCTTTGTCTCTGTGATAGATCACTGAATACGATAGACTCTAAATCCATCCAAGCTGCTGTGAAGTCCACATGTTTGTCCTTTTTATGGCTGCATAATATTCCACCATATATATGTACCACATTTTGTTTTTATCCAGTCTGGTTTTGATGGGCAGCACGGTTGGTTCCATGTTTCTGCTACTGCTGAGAATAATAGTTTGGGTTTTTTTTTTTTTTTTGAGTTGGAGTCTTACTCCTGCCTAGGCTGGAGTGCAGGTGATCCTTCCACCACAGCCTTCCAAGTAGCTGGAACTATAGACACGCGCTACCACACCCGGCTAATTTTTGATTTATTGTAGAGACGAGGTCTCACTAAGTTGCCCAGACTGATCTCGAACCCGCAGGCTCAGGTAATCCACTCACCTCGGCCTCCCAAAGTACTGGGATCACAGGCTGGCCACTGAACCCGGCCAGTTTGGATTCTTTAAAGTGAGGTGGATCAGAGGCTTGACATCACAAATTCTGAAGTCCTAAATGAAAAAAAGAAAGAAAAAATCCACCATTATTCCTGTGAGAAACATTTCAGAAGGCACCTGGCAGAAGAAGACCAACTTCACTCAGGCATCTGGAATCCTGACTGGGCCTGAGCTGAGTGCCAAGTTGGGAGGCTAGTTTGAGATCTTACATATAACTTAAACATTTCAAACTTCAAACATTTAATTCCACAGGGGGAAATCATTTGATATCAGACAAATTTATTTGGACTTTAATATATTTGACTTTAACTTGAAAGGATATTTAATCTTTGAACTTCAGTTTTGTCCTTGGACTTTTATAATACTAGAGGTCTTTTTAGTCAGACCTGGGGTAATTTGATGGTGTTGGTGTCTTACTACTAGAGGGATGTTATACTTTCCTCCTGTTTGTTGCCATTAAATCTTCTTGAAAAACTTTGACATGCTGTTGCTGAAAAATGTAGCTAGACATAATTTAGAAGTGGAAATAGAGAATGAATTTTCAACTTTGGATTGAAACTGGCCAACAATACTTATGCAAATGCTTTATTTCACAAAAGTATCAAACTATCCCAGAATAAAAACCAACAATAAAATAAGTGAAAGTCATTTTCCAAACCAAATTTCTGCTACCCAAAGTTTTGTTTTTCAGGTACATTCATCTCATAATGAATGTACAATCAAAGTATGTTTCTAAAGTCACTTGAAAGAACTCTTCCCTGTGTGGTTATGTCACCACCTCAATGCAGTTAGTCTCATATGCTTTCCTTCTTTTTTTTTTAATAATTACACTTAAAAAAATTAAAAGTTATTTTTTTCTTATCTCCCACAGTTCTGGGAGTTGTCTGCACTCAGCTAGTTGGTTCACATTGAGAATTTCTTGTGTGACTGTAGTCAGACAGCGACAGCGACTGGAGTATTCCTGAAGCTCACCCTTTCTCAAAGGTACAGTGAACTTCAGATGGGTCTATCATCTGGAACACCTACACACGTACATGGACTTTCTCCAGGATGGTTGATTTCTAGGAGCAACAGTCTTGGAAATCACCGACCAAAATCAACAGGCTCACCATATGGAGGGAAGGGAGCACGGACCACACATATCTCAATGGAAAGAACTACAATCCGTATCGTTAGATTTTGTCGCTATCATCTTGGAAAATACAATTAGCTACATTTTATTTAATATTTTTTGCTGAAATCATTTATTACAGCACCCACCAAAGCTGATCCAATCCATTTTTTATAATTATTATGAACTCATGGAATTAAATGCCTTTGATGTATTTCAATCCATTGCAATTATTCTTTTTAATCACATGTATACATTTATTCATCTTAACAGGTGAGGGGCTCTTAAAATGGACAACTTAGTTCTTTTAGTAAAACTCTACTAGTTTTTAAAAGCCTCTTTGCTTTTTAGTTTGACACGACATTCCAGGCTCATCTTGAAGATTTCTCGACCCCGAAATAAAATCCACCATTTCTCCAAAAGCTTTGGTTCTTTTGAGGATAAAATACAACATGAGTTTCTTCTTTTTTTTCATATTCTAATTCAGGACTGCAGAGTTTTTACTTACCTCTTTGGTCTTATATCTCTATCTCTTTTTTTCCCACGCTGAAAATCTTAATTCTCAGTAATACCAAAGTACTTATGCAAATGTTTTATTCCACAAAAGTATCAAACAATCTCAGAATAAAAACCAACAATAAAATAAGTGAAAGTCATTTTCTTACCCCCAAAGTTTTGTTTTTCAGGTATGTCTATCTCATAATGAATCTATAATCAAAGTATAGTTCTAAAGTCACTTGAAATAACACCTTCTTGTGTGGTTATGTCATCACTTCAAAGCAGTTAGGCTCATACACTTTCTTTTCTTTTTTAAGAATTGCACTTTACATTAATGTAATTCATAATTAATTATAATTCATAATTATAATTGCACCCTCAACATTAAATCTACAAAAGAAAATACATTAAGAGAAGTCTGATTTGTATTTCTATTTCTTCCACTTCTGTCTCTTTCTTCCATCAGTTACTTTGTCTTTCAATATTGATTTGTTTTTAAAATGAGAAATTACATATGCATTTTTAATATCATCTCCCCTGATTAGATAAATAGATGAATACAAAACATATCTCCTTTTTTGACTTTTTTCACTTAATAATAAAGTTGGAGATGATTGCATGGCAATAGATTAATATGTTCCTCCTTTTTTCTTTTATTTTTTTTACAACTGCACACTCCTTTGTTTGACGGCACCATCACTATGTCAACTGCAGTCCTACTGAGGATATCTGAGACATTTTTCCAGTCTTTTATTGTCACAAATAGGCCTGCGGTAAATGACTTCACAATGATGTATTCTCTGCATTTTTGCCTTGTATTTTTGAGGGCAGATTTCTAGAAATGAGAGCTTACACTCACATGCAATTTTGCTGAGTAGTGCCAGGCTTCCTTTCATAGGTGATGTTACCTTTTGCCTTCCCACTAGCAACCCCAGAGTCTGCCTGTGTCCCACAGCCTTCCCAAACAGGTCAGGTTGTCACATTTTTTTCATTTTCGCCAATCTGATAGGTTGTACTTTTTTTTTATACCGCCCTACACTTCAAAAAGGTACATTTAAATACGGAACATGAAAATAAGTTACTATCTTAACCGAAGAGATATTAACATCCTATGCCTTAAAATAGAATGGCAAAGATTCTTTCTCTTCCCATAGCTGTTCAACAAACATGTTCTTTCATCTCACTGTACATTATCTAGTTAAATGCATATCTTTGGTCTCCTGCACTTAACAGAACAGAAAAAGAAGTTGTTTCTGGGATGCATTGGACTGAAATTTATCCTCATATATACACCTTGTCAGACAACTCGCAGTTTGAGATATTACTTAGTAAAACTAGGTTGACCCTGGGCTGGTGGCTAAGCCGGCTGATTGTCATCCAGCCTCAAGGGATGTGCCCTCCTCCCGCCTGGCGCACCTCTGAGTCAGTGTGCTGTAACCACGCACAGGGACCTAACAACCTTCGCCAGCCAGCCTCACAGCCTCACCCTGACAAGTTAATTTTCTCCCATTTTACTACTTAACCTTCCCGTAACCCCAATCTGTGCTAGGTTTCATGATCAGGACTCTGGTGACCCCCATAGTGATGCGGCGTCTCTACCTAGTTTGTCCTCCATTTTTAATGAATGAAGAGAGAGGGAAGCTGAAAGAGAGGCGGGGAAACCAGCATTTGTATCGCATGGATTTTTAGTTGTTTAACCAGTCATGCACCTTCTTCCGTGGTGACATCAAGTCCTGATTTGATTTTCTGTTGCAATAAATCCTAAAGTTAAAGAATATAGTATTTTCCCCTCCTCTTCCCTGCATGAGTTTTCTCTTCAGTGTGATTTCCCCCTTTGCTGTTTTTCTGTTCCCAATTAAATAAAGGCAAGAATCTCCCTTTCTTGTATTTCATTTTTTAAATTCTTGAACTGTCCAATAATACACTAGCTGAATGAGATGCTGAGCCATGTCTTTCTTTAATTGTTTAAAGCATGAGGGGCAAACCCCTGAGGTCCCCTCCCACTGTGGGAGCTTTTATGTCCTCTCAATAAATCCTGCTTTCTAAAAAAAAAAAAAACAAGGGAAAGCATGCTTTTCAGGTATAAGCCATTTCAGTTACTCTTTTAAAATAGGGACTTCCTTAAATTAGCTTTCAGAAGACATGGATGCGTATTACAATGAGACTGGTATTGAAGATAGAAAATGCATTAGCAAAGTATACAACTCGCTCACGATTCTTATTGAATTCTAGATGTAAGGCTGAATGCTAGTTGTTCTGGAATTGCATCCCCTGGCATACAACATTTTGCTTTAAAGAATTTAAAAGTTTTTCATTGAATATGACAGGATTTATCCGACCCCTTACAGGCCAACAAATTATTCTTGCATTTGGATGATACCAGTTCTAAATGAATCCAAATAGAGAAATATGTATAAAAACATCTGACATTTTTTTTAACAGAAGTGTGTTGGTATGAAGATCAGCCTATCGCATTCCAGATTTGTCTGATACACAACTAAGCAAATGCTAAGATCTGTCTAGCTACCACATCATTTACAAGAAGTCAGGGGACTAGAGCGGCAGCATTTGGAAAATGACCTTTCCCAAACACTGGCAGTCACAACGTGACAGTGTCATCAAAAGAATCACTGAAGATGTGAAAAAAATTATCTCAGGAAATCTATACCCCAAAAACCTTAAGAAAGGTTTCTCCCACCTACAACCCACTCCTTAGAGTTAACAGAAATTTACAATGAATTTACACTTTAAATGTTTTAAGGTATTTTTTTTAGTGGAGAGTGAAATTCCATTATGATAATTCAAGTAGAAAACTAACACTTGTGAAAAAATATATTTAGATAAAACTTAATCTGTAAGTATTTCATCAAGTCCATTTGTGTGCAGACAACAAGTGACTATGGTACTTGCATTTGCTCTCTTTGATAATACAATGACTCTGTGTCTTTTATATTATGTGTTATGATGACTGCAATTATACCTTTCCTTATAATACTCCCTATCCATTTTCTCTTGCCAACACACATACACAACTCACACACACACACACACACACACACACATACACACTCACTCTTACACTCACTGGCTTACATTTAATTTTAATTGATGCTCTCTGGTATCTTAAGGATGATATATTTTCTTCTCTTTCATAAATATATGCACTGATTACAATATGTATATTTACTAAAATAAGTAGAAGCCGCTCTGATTTACATACCATAAGCTGTTGAGTTTTGGGAGGGTTTTTTTGTTTGTTTGTTGGGTTTTTTTTGCTTGTGGAACCAAAACAAATAATGCAAACATTACAGCAATATTCTGCTGGTGAATGAATGCATAAAATGATGCAGAGGAGGAGAAGATGAGATATCTAGAATAAGACTTTTATGAAGAGCTCTCAGCTGATGGCTTAAAAATAAAAGTGATTTACCGAAAGCACTTTAACTCAAACATGTATATTCAAATGTACAGATTTCTCTAATACATATTCATAAGATTTAATTTAATATTATTTCAATGCTTTTTAAGTGGCCTCTTAGAACACAAGTTAATGAATTTGCCATATATGAATTCATTTCATCTAATCATGAATAATAATATCTCACATTTTTGAGCGTTCCAATGTGTTCTGACAAGTGCTAATTTCCTCATGTGTGTTATCTCCATCAATTTTATTCATCAGTCTTTTATGCCTTCTCTTTCTCCCTCTTCCTCCTAAAATCATGATTTATGTTTGCTCTCCAGGAGAAAGATTGCTCTTTGGACAGGTCAGAGCAAATATGGCAGATTTGCAGCTCATAGAAAAGATTAAATCACATAACGTCAAGAATAATTTAAAGCCTGGTATAGTTCAAGATATTGAAATGACAGAAGTCAGGGGATGGGTAAGGAAGGTAACAATTCTAAGGCATTAACCTAAAGGAGCATCTTGATCCCAAAGACCATTATTGTGACTTTTATTTGAACCAACTAATTTTGTTATTTTATTTTCCAAATACCACATCTATCGCATACATTTGTTTTTCGAGTGTTGACTCTTTGGTTTATATCACCGTGTCACATTGTCCTTGCAAATGGCGATCATTTGTTAGATGTCTAAACAAGTTCTTATGGACAAATTTATGTTAAATGCCATCTATACTTTTGCTATGGATAAATTCCATTCAATTCTCTGCATGCATTAATTTTGCTCAAATGTTGGCAATTTTCTCTGGCAAATTTCTTTAAAATAGTCTATCTACCTAGACGTCTTGATTATCAAACGGATTATAACAATAGGCAGTTTTCTCGTCATGGAGTACAAATAAATTAGCAATTTATAAGAACATTGGCTGTTATTTTAAACTTACCAATAAAGCTGATTTGAACAAATATATTAAAATTGGCTTATTACTATGTTTTTTATAGTTACAAGTTTTTCCATGGATTTTCTGTCAATTGTTGGGATCCTCTCGTCTTCATACTCTCATCTAACATTAAAATTCATGAGGGAGGGAAAAAACCCTCTTTTCACCTCACAGACTTTACTTTTTATAAAATCCTAATGATAGAATTCAATGGAACATCTGCTGTAGATTCGAATTTCTAGAGTAATGGGTCCTTTTGTTCCTGTTTTGTTGTAAAAAGGTCATATTGATTTGTAGAGGGAATTATTTTATATTCGTTATATCATTAAGCATGTTTGAAAAATAAGAGGCTATTAGTGTTTCTAACTGCTTCCAGAATTCAATGGAATAAGCATCTCGCTCAATACCTTTTCCATTAGGCATGTTGTAGCACTTAAACACCGCACTTCACTCTGAAATGGACAGGCTCCATGCTTGGACATTATGTGCCAAGGCTGGTGAGACATTATTTATGCTGTTCAAGAAAGAATGTATTTGGTTTGATTAAGTGGGACTCTCATTTGTACAATTTAATCAAATATATTAAAGAAGGATTAATTGTTCTCAAGTCAGCTTCTGTGTCACTAAGCTAGCCCCTGAATAGTCTGTTGACTTTCCAATCATGACCCAGCTAGCTAGGCTTGATCCCTTTGTGTCGTTCAACCTAGTATATCTTTATCTCCTTCAGAAGGAGATTATGTGTTGATAGCAAATATTTTCCTACAATAAAAACTCACTTTTAATATATTTGCCAATATGCTCTCTTTCTTGATTTATTTTCCAGCCTCTATGTATACCACTTTGCCTGTTGAAATTAACATAATTTTATGGCAATATATTTTCTTATATCATCTCAGCTACATAAAAAAATTAAACAAACAAAAATAAAAGAAAAACGATTTTAAAATTCTAACATCCCTAAAAAAAATGTATTTTTCCAAAACATGTTTCTATTCAAGCAAATAGTGAAAACTTACCTTGGGGCAATTCCAAATTAAAATTTTAATCTATTTAAATGTACCCTAATGTCATGGTCTACTTATCAATCCATCACTTGGTACATCTGCTTGGAAATGGGCAGGTGGTCCCTTTCAGAAATGCCATTAGATAATGATAATGATTGCAATTAGATGATAATGATCTTGGTCATTTACAACATGCAGAGTCGTTTGTATAAATTATTTTTGTAAGTATGGCATGTGGTTGGTAGGGAATCAAAAGATACTTCTTTCCTAGGTTACAATTTCTCCAAGTCGATGAGATTAGTCAGGCATGTGGGTTTGGGAAAGTTTATTTTATTTTCCTATTTAATTAGCCAAATTATCTAATTCTTTTCACGAAATGGGTGGGGGAAGGCTGATTCCAAATCCGGTTGCTATGTTCGCCTTCCATCCCAGCTCCCACATGTGTCTTGCTTCCTGGTTGTCTGGAGTGCCCCAGTGACTGCCCAAGCTCTCCTTACGGTCATAAAGCCCTGGTGACCACCATGAGGGCTCCTGCCCCTTCATTGCCTAACACTTCAACCTCAGCCTCCGCTGGGGTGAGATCTGATCTTCTCAACAACAGAATCTGTGGTTTTCCCAACAGCTGCCCAGAAAATCCAGGTAAAATAACCCAGATGGATAGAAGAGCTAACAGGTTGTGGGTCAGACTTCCGCCAAAGAGACACAGACGAGAAGAAGGGGCAGGAGCCAGCAAGTAAACGTCCCCTCTTCTTCTCTTGAGGCTTCATGAATGACTGAGAAACCAACTGTGTGTTTTTGAGAAACTGTGGCCAGCTTGGCAAGCCACTACCATGTCTTAGCTTCCCCTTTATTTCTTGCGCCAATTCCCTTTTTCCTCACTTCTGCTTCCCTGGGATAACAACTCTCAATCAAGTTTTAGCGAAAATCAAACTGGGATGGAGCTCTTTAAATAACTGCCCATGTGTGTTTCCCTTTGCTTATTCCAGAATTTGTGACATTTACCATTTTCCTGAAATGACTAATCCCACTCTCCAGCACTGCCCACCAGACAGAAAATCAACTAACTGACATTGTCCAATACTTGCTTTTTGTCTAGTCTCCGCACATTCCAAAATGAACTTCTGGGAAAATAATGCCAGATCAGAGGGTTATTTCTAAGTTCTCACATATTATTAATTATAACATGGTTATGTTTTCTAGGTTGCACACAGTTTTTAAAAAATATAATATGAATTTTTAAATGAGCTACAATAGTCTCATACGAAATCTGAAAAACACAGGATCTTCTGACTAAATAAGCATGCTTCTCTACTTCAAGTGAATCAATTCCACAGTAGGTACTTTCGAAATATATCTTTCTCTATTAAATATAATTAAGGAAAAAATATGTTTTTATCTTTTACAGAGTATGTCATATACACAATTCAACTGGATCCACACAGTTAATCTGTGACATAGAGGACATGCATACCAGGGGTGTCAAAAAAATGCATACACATTTTAAGAGATGTTATCTATGTATTACTTTGAGTTCACCATCATTGGAAGTGTCTGGACGCTGATGATAACCACTCTGAGCACCTCTTGTCATTGCAGAAGTCAAACATGTCTTGCATTCATCTTTTGTTATAGGTATATAATGAGTACTACAGTTTTTTAATACAGCTTTCTCCTTTCTTAAAATGTATATACTTTTTTTTGCATTAATGTTATTATTCTTACCATTTACAGTAGAATAAACTGAGGCTCAGAGGGGCCGACTGAGTTTTCAGAGTTGACAAGTAGCAGAAATGGAATGCAAAGTGATTTTTTTTGTTGTTTTTTTGGAGTTTTTTAGTTGGAGCCTCACTCTGTCATCCAGGCTGGAATGCGGTGGCATGCTCACGGGCACCGCAGCCTCAAACTGCTGGGCTCAGGTGTGATCCTTCTGCCTCAGCCTTCGAAGTAGCTGGAACTACAGGCACACGCCACCACGCCCAGCTAATTTTTTTGGTTTACTGGAGAAACAAGGTCTTGCCAAGTTGCCCAGGCTGGTCTCAAACCCCTGGCCTCAGGCAATCCCCTCTCCTTGGCCTCCCAAATTGCTGGGATGACAGGCTTGAGCCACCGCAGCCAGCTGAGGGGACATTTTGAATAAAGTTTGGTGTTGGTCACTCAAGTTGTTCCCCAGTTGGCCCTTACAAATTCATGTCTTGATTCATGGACAAAATGTCTGTAATAAGAGAGAAGGTGAAAACGAAAACTGCCTCTTTCTTAAAATCTGCACAAAATATTGAGAGCATCTTTCTGGCAAGGGTGAAAAAGGGTACCAATTGACCACTGCACCCTCAGCCTGCTGGGTGTGATCCTTCCACCTCAGCTTCCCAGGTGGCTGAAACCACAGGCACATGCCACCATGCCCAGGTAATTTTTTTGGTTTACTGAAGAAATGAGGTCCTCTCATCTCAGCCTCCCAAAGTGCTGGAATTACAGGCTTGAGCCACTGCACCCAGCCAAAGTACTTTTTAATTCTTAACCCTTTGCTCTTTATACCCTCTCGTTGCTTTATCACAGTAAATAGGGAGGAGGGGTAGACAATTCTACAAACTATTTGGACATATCTGGATTCCCCGAAAAGGAATATATTGTATACCTACAAAAAGATTTTTTTTTTCACAAATCACAAGGCAGTAGATAACATTGTTTTAGTCCCACACAAATGTAAGCAAATTTAATTTCTATAGTTTTTTTTTCTAAGACATGAAAAAATTTTCTTATTAGAAGAAAATATGTGGACAACTCTGGTAATATACAAGCATCCTCCAACAGACAATATTGTCTAAGGGTAGAAGGTTTTGCTTCCACATGAAGGCATTAAAGCTTCCATATATTACAGTTGAACTAAACTATTGGGTGGACATCGAAGTAAGTGACTTCGAAGGTCCTAGGACACACCCATAAATGGACATATCTAGCATGGGCATTGAATATAATATAATATATCTAAACAGCTTGAAAACCAAAGAACCGACATTCAAAAAGAGAACAGGTGGTCCATTGGATATAGTGTGTTCACTACTCAGAGTGAAGGAATTCCTGACCAGTTAACTGGCTTGGAATTTTCTACTTCTACTGGCAAAATAATCTGTGTAGTAGAAGCTCTTTTTTATTATTTTAAAGATGTAGGGTACAATTCAGGGTTAGGTATCCAAATGTTCATTATGCAGGTACCCTTGTTGATGAGGTGTGTCCCCTCTTCCCCTGGCAGATTCCCGCTACTGCCAACCCCGCTTCCCCCTCCCCCCACCCCTCCCCGGCAGTTTCCCGCTACTGCCAATACTTTTCTTATAGTATTACAATAATTGTTGCCAGTCCGCTTACTAGTGAGAACATGTGATACTCAGTTCTTTGTTTCTGTGAAAGGTCATTCGGTATTATAGACTGTAAGTCCATCCAGGTTGCTGTGAAGT
>CAUYQG010073738.1:0-25744 GCA_963574415.1 Tarsius wallacei
TTGGCTAAAAAGACATTCTACAATATAGCTAGTGAATTGTCTGCTTTCTTCTGTTTTTCTGCTTATTCCAGGTCTCAAGACCTATGTAACCTTCAGCAAGCCCTTGAAATCTTTTATCCCTTAATTGTAAAATTACCAGAACCATCATTGTTAAAATAAATAATTGAATACACTATTTTGATAATTTTAGAAAACATCAGTTTTACAATATTTTTAGGTAGTTCAAATGTATTTATAAAAATTCAGGTAAAATAAGAGTACTTGTTTAAGCTTCAAAAGTTACTTTTTTAAAGCATTAAATTATTATTGTAGGTTATACTACCTTGGTAAAGAGAATAATCACAATCTTTTTATGTCTAATGTTTCTTTTTTAGGCACTAATTATGAATACACATTTGTTTTAAGAAATCTCTTCAAAGTGTTTTAATCTTATTCTTGATTAAATAGTCTCAACTGAATTTTACCTTTCTAGTGACCTATCTAAAAATTAAAATTTGCTTTTCAAGAAAAATGGTGAAAATGTAGTTTGTTAAGGAAACACTATTTAATTTTGTTGTTTTTGTGTACTTTTTTTCTTTAGATTCCATTCATTTAGTTTTACTTTAATGTTGTAGGATTTGAAAATTTCCTAGGGAGAGGAAGTTTCCCACTTTGGTTTCCCCTGCTATTAACCAATTCATTGGAGGCAGTGCTATTTTCAAGTTGTAGTAGAATTTCAAGTTGGTCAGAATTTTAGATGACCTGTATTTTACTCCATCTCTCTAACTAGTAAATTGCATGACCTTTGACTGGTGACAATATTTCTGAACTTCAATTTTCTTATCTGTGAAAGAAGAGATAATATATATTTTTAATTCCCCTTTTAGCTGGGATGTATTATTCTATGACTGTCTCTATGGCATGATTTTGGTTCATGCTTATTATGGGAAATGATTGCAGTTTCATAGAATTACATTTAAAGATTTCTACAAAACACTATCAGAGGTTCCCTGCTTGTGCTACAAGAACTTGACAGGGGATTCAAAAAGGTATTGGTATAACATAATTTATTCACATATGTATTTGCTCCTGATCAAAATATTCACTCAGATCTCCTGAAGAATTAGGGTGCCATGATGGTAACAGTTGGGAGTAACGTGTATACCTCAAAACAAAGGATATGAGATTTGAAACTTGTGTAGAAATTTGGGTCTGTCCTGAGGAACCTAAAAATAAGTTAGGAATTTAGGAAAGCTTCATGCTTGAGGTTCATTATAGATTTTATTTACTGGTCTTGTTATATTTTTCACTTGCTTTAAGTGACAGGAAAATGGTAGAAGAAGGGCATAAAAGACACATGCCTGTGCTCAAACTGGTAGAATGTCTTTCCGTTATAAGCTATTGGTCAAAGCTAGCCATAAGACCAAGACTTGTGAGGAAATAGTCTTCACATTTTGATGGGTGGAAACTATGGAGATCATTTAAAACACCTAACACATCCTCAATTTCTGATAAAATTGACAAATAATATATACTTGACAGAGTTTTCCTGTGCATTGAGTAAAATATAAAAATTTTTTTCCAGTCCTTAGTACAGAGGTAGCCACTCAGTAGGTGGTCTTTCTTAATCAAGCTACATTGTATTGTTAGAAAATCATATCTAGGTTTAGCTGACAGGTTGACTACATGTTGTTACTTCTACTTCTATCTTTAAAAACATATCCCTTCTTCTCAACCTCTGCTACACCTGCCTTAATTGTGAATCTTATCACTTCTTACCATGATCATTGAAATAAATTTCCATCTGGTCTCCTTGAGTAATAAGCAGTTGACTATCTGTCTCTATTGAGGAACTACAAACTCCATGAGGACAGGGACCCTGACTTTATAGTTATTGCTGCATTTTCCATTTTTGTACATTTCTTACAGTAGATGCTCTATAAATAATTGTTGAATACATATAAACATAGATTGTATAGTAGATTATACATAGGTTATATAATACAGAATACACAGATTATACTCTATATAGACTATCCTCTGCATATAAAGAAAATATATACATAGATTATACTTTGCCTGTTAAAAATTTTGGAAAGTGCAAATCTTGTTACTTTACTTCCTTATATACCACCAATGGTTCCTCATAGTATTCAAGATAAAACTTAATCTTCTAGGTTAAACCTACAAGGCTTTCCATGATCTGACTCTTGCCTCCTATAGCTTCATTTCTCATTTTTCCTGTACATATATAACTTATTTTCCAGAGGTTTCCTGAATCTGTCATTCAGGAAAGGTGCCCTCTTCCCTAGAAGGGTCTGAACTCCATTCCTCATGTGGTCTAATTCCTACATTTTTTGAAAATTTGATCAATTCTTTCCTCCTCTGGAACACTCTCCTCAAGGTTTCCAGATGTGGACAGACATCAGTCCTCTTGTCTTTTAGTACTCTATGCATAACTTTATCACAACAATTTTCTACCTTAAAGAGCAGGTGCTACCTCTTTCATCTCCATATGACCAGCAAACATCTGGTATGTAATAGATGCTTCGTAATTATTATGTGAATGAATGGAGGCAGGATAGCAGGAGTGGAGAAAGGTAGATTTAAAATTCATTGGTAGGAGTTTGATGGAGTACCCCACTTAAGCCCAGGGACATTTATTTCTTCCATTATTAAAGTCTCATTAGAATTTTCTTCGACTAAATGGACTAAATTGCATTTCTTTGTTCTTAAAATAATTATCAGTGGTGAGCTCAGTGTTACTCTATTCCCAAATGACTATTGTCCTAAACTTTATTTGCACTGAAGCTTAACTTCATTTCCCTTTGATTGCTTTTGTTGATTGAGCAGGTGGCTTATATTTTATTTCTTAACAATCTCAAAAGACTCAGACTAGTCCAAGTAAAGCTATGTTTGTAAAACGCTAAACTATTCGTTTGGCAGTGACTAAATTATTTTGGCATCTTGAGCACAGAGCCAGTCTCAGCTTCTTCCACAATAATAATGATATTGTGCCAGTATAATTGCCTTCAGGAAAGAAGAGAAATCCAACATCGATTTGACAAGACTAATGTTTAAGTGGATCCTGCTGCATCTGCTTTCGAGTAGAAAGAGAAAAATGATAGTTATACAAAGCACTGCGTGAGTCTTGTGTATGCCATTGGTGCATAAGTTAAAGTAGCCCCAGGCAACTTTCTTAGTTACTCTTCTTTGATTTGCTATCTTTCTTAAAATAGGGCACAAATGTATCCTAAACAGTTTTAGGTCACCTAGTGTCTTTCCTTATTTCCAATCTATAGTCCAATTCTCTAAATTCTTACTATTTAGAGGACGTGACAAACAAGACACATAATTTAGTAAAGAAAAATAAAACAGAACGTCACAAGCTACAATCTGTGAATAAACACAATTTCCTGTTTCTTAAGAGTAAATTGGAGTAACCCTTTCATAGACCCATTTGATACTCTCAGAGGATGGATGGGTTTCTTTTTGGAAAAAAAAATTTATCCTTTATTTTTCATTGCAATGTTGCTTAAGGTTGTGCATATACTTCCATTATGTATCAATTAATTCCTCTCTTGACAACACCAAACAATAACTGACACATTTAAACTTTGAGTGAGTTGGAATTTGCTTTACGACCTCTTAAGTCCTCTTTATTCAGGTTAAAAAAACAAAAAACAAAACAAAACAATAAAACCAAGGCCTAGGAAAGGCAGGTGACTAGTACAAGATTATACAGCCATCTAATACAAAAACTAAACTGATGACTGAGACTTTAGTCTCTTCCCTTTATATTATTTCTCCTACATTTCTATAATTTCCATATTGTTTGTTCTCTTATGTTATCCTTTTGAATGCTTGTATGCAACAAATTGCTTCAAAGATAGCTACAAAGCAGGTCTTTGAATAACATTTCATAGCATAGTGTTTGGTTATAACATTGAAGAAAAAAACAATTTATTCCCACCAGAGCTAAGGTCTGTACAGAGTTTGCACATTTCTCCCACGTCTGCATGGATTTTTTCCAAGTATTCCCGTTTTTTCCCACATTGTGTCTAAATGGCCCAGTGTGAGTGTGTATGTGTGTGTGTGTGTGTGTGTGTGTGTGTGTGACTGTGTGTACACTCTGCAGTGGGATGGGTCCTGTCCAGGACAGGTTCCTACCTTGTCCCCTGAACTACCTGCATTGTCTTTGGTTATCCTCCATTCTGATCTGGGATAATTGGGTAAATAATTACCTTCTTTTTATGTATCTTTCTTAAGTGTTTACATTTACATTTATTTCAATGTTTAATATTAGAAGTATTTCGGTCTTTATTTAAAAGTTTGGTGATGTTTTCATGTCCAGAAACATGTCGTAGGAACTTAACTCTTGTTTATATGAATTAACTTATGGTAAATTGGTTTCATTATATGTTGCTTTGCTTAAAGTCACAGTCTCCAGGTACTTATAGAGGATCTTAAGGAAAGATTTACTGTACATTTAAAAAGGAGTGAGATTTTTAGCTTTTTTGATTTTAAAGATGTGGGTTACAATTGAGAGTTAGGTATACCAATGGTCATTATACAGGTAAAGTCTGGGCCTCACTTTGGTCCCCACTTCACCCGGTTTGAGATCAGGTACCCTTATTGGTGAAGTGTGCCCCCTCCCCACAGGCAGTTTCCCACTACTGTCAATTCCTTTCTTATAGTATTATAATAATTGCTCAGGATCCACTTATGAGTGAGAACATGTGATACTCACTTCTTTGTTTCTGTGATAGATCACTGAGTATTATAGACTCTAAATCCAGTCGTGTATAATTGTGTATATGTACCACATTTTTTAGCCAGTCCACTTTCGATGGGCAGCACTGTTGGTTACATGTTTTTGCTATTGTGAATAAGAGATTTTTAGCTTAATGAAATTGATTTTGAGAAAGATTTGTTTTCAGATGCAGGATTACCATTATCCTGTACTAACTTCATGAAGTTCTCTTTTTTCTGCAGTATTTTATGTAAACAAAAAAGTTATTATTCAATTAATATTGTCATGAAGACTGCAAGTCTTATCCATGTTATTCTGGAATATGTGTTACAGGAAAAAGATATGTTAGAGGTCAAATATACTATTTAATTTGTATTGAGTTGAATATTTACTTGATGCCTTAGGAGTTGCTTGTAGGTATTCAAAAACATTGTTCTGGACCTGATTACACCTTATCAAGTTGTACTCAGTCAGTCTGTAACATATTAACAGATCTGCCTACAGAAATACAGATATAATTATGAGGAGTCTAACTTTGTACTTCAGGCTGGATTAATACTCATGCATTCAAGATACAACTATGTCTTGGTAATATTGAAAAATGGCTGAGTTTCTTTTTTATTAAAATTAAATCCTTTGTACACATGTCAAGGTACTGTAATGTATATAAAGTCTATGTAGTTGACTCTGTTTTTAAATATATAGAGAAAAATTGCAAAGTTTTATTTACAACTTATAGTCACTATGAACAAGAATACAAGTACTCCAGTATGTATCAAGATAAAAATGGCATACGTGTATTTATGTGTATTTCTTTTAAGATCTCATTCATTTAATATTGCCTAGTTATCCCTCACTTTATAATCTACATCTATCTCTTTTAAGATCTTATTGTCAAAGTACAGTCTCCCATTTTCAAAGCATTTCCAGTTCTTACTATGTAAGTAGACTTTTGCAACAACACTATAAGGAATGGATAATATAATTTTTATTAGTGAAAACTATGTATACTTAATGTGTTTTCCCAGCTAGTTTTGTTTTCAAAATAGATGGGACTAGATTTCAGGATCCTTGAGATCTTATTTTACTCCAGGTCATGGTTGCATCATTATCTCTTTCTCTAGCAAAAACAGAAGATGATGTTTAAATTAACTCTGATAACTACTCACTCTAAACAGTTTACTAAAAAGGAAGTGATTACTAACTCTATGAGATTGTTTTAGAGTGCATGTGTGTGTGTTGCATTTGTGTGTGTGTTGGTTTGAGAAAAGAGGAAAATGACAGTGGGAATAGTGAAAATGGGTCTGAAGGAAGATGAGAATATTTTTTTGAGGTTGATATTAGAATAACCTTGGGAATAAAGGGGAGAGGTGACCAAGAAAGGACCTCTGAACAAATGTGAAGAACACACTGAAGAAGAAGCCAACTTAAAAAAATATCCTGAATCAATCAAGCATGCTTTTGGTTGCAAATCACAGAAAACCAGCTCAATCTGGTTTAAACAAAAATAATTCTTATTAGAAAACATCATAGCACAGATCTAGTTTCAGGTCTGCTAAACCTAGGGTTTTGAGACTTCTGATGCCAAGATTTTTTTCTCTCTCCATCTTTCATCGTGCACAGAGGCCATGGGAAAGGTAGAGTGCACCATACATATACATTTGTCTGGCTCTTTGATTTATGCAATTTCCTCTTTCCTATAAATGGTTTTTACACTCAGGAGTGGCCACTGGGTTCCTATGATGCTGACTCTTAGTCCCAGCTGCATGTTTCAAGTTGGTGCAATTGAGCCAAACTGAATCCATTGGATCCTCATTGTGTGTGTGTGTGTGTGTGTGTGTGTGAGTCTCCCTCTGTCACCCAGACTGGAGTGTAGTGGCATGCTCACAACCACTGCAGCCTCAACCTGCTGGGCTCAGGCGATCCTTCCACCTCAGCTTTCCAAGTAGCTGAATCTGTAGCACATGCCACCATGCCTGGCTAATTTTTGATTTATTGTAGAGACGAGGTCTTGCCATGTTGCCCAGGCTAGTCTCTAACCCGCAGGCTCTGGCAATCCTTTCGACTCAGCCTTCCAAAGTGCTGGGATTACAGGCATGAACGACAGTGCCTGGCCTAGATCCTCATTTCTAAGAAATTGATATTTAGAGCTGAGAGACACAGAAGCTGTGGACAAATCAGGAAGTTAGAAGTTTAAAGAGTCTCAGCAGCAGAAGGGAAAGACTGTCTATTGGGGAGTGGTGAAAAGGGGGATTGGGAATGATTTTACTTTGTTTTGTTTTTAAGGTCTAAAAGATCTGAATATGTTTTAATGTATTTGCCTCCTCATTCTTATTAAATGAACTGGTTTCCTAATTCACAGAGGAAATAAAACTCTTTAGGCAGAAAAAAGTTTCAATTCCTTGCCACCAAAGCTCCAAATGATCGACATTTGTGCTCATTCTTTTACCTTCTTTGCATGTGTCACAATGGAAAAAGGTCCCTGTCTGGTAAATTACTCCACCATAATATCATAAATAGGATTCCCAAATTAAATAACCTAGTAGGTGAAGTTACTTTATTGCGATATTAATAAAATGATGTCTGAAGCTTCACATCTACCCACCTTGAATTCCAAGGGTCTACAAAAACCAAACCCATCTTACTCTAGCTACAGTTTGGCACCATCTAATAGTAGCTCTCCATTCTGATGTAAATATGTGTGGAGGTGTGCGGGGGTCCTGCCCCTGCAGGGATCTGGGGTCTCTGGTGGTGTGACGGTGTCAGCGATTCTGTGGGAGAGATAGATAATAAAAGAAGAAAGAAAGAAGAGAGAGAGAAAGAAAGTGGACTCCTGTTCAGGGTATTGAGCAGAAGCCGTTTAATGGGTGTAATCCCAGGGCTTTTATCCCCAAACTCTGCAAAGTTTATTATCACAAGAACCCCTGCTGCTATGGTTACACAAAAGATAGCATGTGCCTTTCACATGATCAGGTCCAGGTGCACACGGGACACCCCCCACTCTCAAGCAGATGTATTTTTCAAACATAAGGAATAACATGAAGTTCTTATCCAGTTTCTATGTACCCTTAATTGTTTATAGCTATAACATCATTCAGTACTTAAACCTGAAACCAACATAATGATATATTACCTTTTACTATTCTATGCTAATTCAAACTGGTATCTATAAAACAGTTGGTGCTATGGTTACTTTCTCCTAGCACCAGCCAGCCTAATTAAAACTTCACTGGCCCCCCTGAATCAAACTGAACTAACCACACTTCTGTAATAAAATCGTTACTTAAATTTCCTTTAATCCATACAAACTATTTTCTAAAACCTATATCTATAAATTACTTAAAATCACATCAAGAGAACCTGTGCACTAAGGATCCTCAATGTGACTCAGAGTTAAACTTAAATTGTTTAAAAGCAAAATCCATAAACCATGGAAAATGGGAACAATAGACTTCCAGGTTTAGCTGTGTACATTCTGGTCTCAGAGTTATCTGTTAGAGCCAGCAGGAGCCTTTCCTGGTATCAGTGCCAATGAGGGGAGGGAATGGGGTCAACAGCTCCCAAACACATCCTAGTGGTCTCGGGATCAACAGCCCTTCCTGATCCCTAACGCTCAGTGGGCCTCCGTGGCCGGCTCCCAACAGTGTGTGTGTGCATGTCAATCTGTCTAGCTGTCTATTAATCTTATTTATCCTTTCAAAGAATGAATTTTTTTGTCTTATTGATCCTTTCTGTGATGTTTTTGTCTACTATATCCTGATATTGTGATTTTATTTTAGTAATCTGGATTTTTTTACTGAAATTTGGATTTAGATGATCTTACCTTTCTACCTCCCTTAGATGTGACTTTAGGCAGTTTACTTGTATTCTGTCCTATTATCTTTATATGTGCTTGCAATGCAATCCCTCTCATCACTGATTTCATGGCATTCCAGAGATTCTGATAAGATGTGTCTTTCTTTTTGTTTCTTTCCAGGAATCTTTTCTGTTTCTGTCTTTATTTCCATGTTGAAGTAATTCAGTAGCATGTTGTCTAGTATCCATGTCTTTTTGTGTTTTGGGGGTCATCTTGTTGATGACAATATTTATTTTTATTCCACTTTGATCTGAGAAGATGCATGCTATTATTTTTACCTTTTGAATTTGTCCACTCTTGATTTATGTTTGAGAATGTGATCAATCTTGGAGTATGTTTTATGTGCTAATGAGTAGAATGTATACTCTGGAGTTGTTGGGTGGAATGCCCTGTAGATAACTATTTAATCCATTTGGTCAAGTATTGATTTAAAAGTCTAGATCTCTTTGTTGGTTTTTTGCTCGATTATCCTTCTAGGGCTATTAGTGAGTTACTGAAGTCTCCAACTATGATTGTGTGAGTGTCTATCCTCTCTTAGTTTACTTAGCAGTTGTTTTATAAAACTTGATGCTTCTGTATTGGGTGCATATATATTTAAGATAGATTATTATGTAGTGTCCTGTGTCCTTTTTAAGTTTTAATGGTTTGAAGTCTGTTTTGTCTGATATAAGCTACATCTGCTCTTTTCACTTTCCATTTGTTTGGAAGGTGATTTTCCAGCTTTTTACTTTGAGCCTGGGGGTGTCCTTTGCAGTGAGATGTGTTGCCTCAAGCTAGAAGAATGTTGGATCATGTTTCTTTATCCACGTTTCTACTTTATTCCTTTTTATTGGCACATTCTATCCATTCATGTTCAAATTAAGTATTAAAATGTGAAAGTTTATTCCTGTCATAGGACTCTTAAGGCATTGCTTTGTCTCCTTTTTACATATGTATATGTACCTATTTTTATTTTAATGAATGTTCTGTATGCTCTTTTAACTCTGTGCTTGCCTGTATTTCTGTGATGGATGTAACCATTCTTTTCATTTTTTCATTTTTCTACTGACAATGCACCTGCCCACACCATGCTGAGCATTCAGCAGTTTTTAACGCAAAACAGCAAAACAGCATCACCCTCATGCCCCATCCACCCAATTCACCCTGATTTTTTTTGTTTGTTATCAAGTATGGGAAAAGTACTCAACAGGAATGTTTTGCCAATGTAGATGAAGTGAAACAAAAACTGGTAGAAGTACTAAAGGGCATCAAAATTGACTAGTTCAAAAACTGTCCTGAGCAGTGGAAAAAGCATCCAAAACCTTTACTGCATCAGATGGAGAGTATTTTGAAGGTAACTTAAGTTGAAAATGTAAGAATAAACACACAATTATTTTATAAATAAATTCTGTTTTTTTCTAATAATAATCATTTGTCCATTTTCCTTTATTCTGTAAATATGGTGAACGCTAATGTTTATTTTTAGATGTTAAGGCTAATTTGTGTTCTAGAAAGAACCTTCAATTGTCATGATGATTATTCTTTTTTACTTTTCTACTATGTATTTTTTATAACTAGTCACATTGGTCATATCTATATGGAAAGATGCAAACAATTGTCTAATATTAATCTGTCTTTCTCCAGATGGCAGCATTATATATTGATTTAAACTTGGGTTCAGGTATCTTATGACATGAAACAATATCTTATTACCTAAATTAACTGGATTTTAAAATAAAATAGAATATGTTACATATTTTAGTAAATCCCCCACATTCTATTAATATTGATCTTCTATGAAGTTTTAGTTTTATTTTATGTAATATTGAAATCCTGATATTTTACTTTTGAAAAGTGACAAACAAGCCGGGCTCGGTGGCTCAGCCTGTAATCCCGCGCCTTTGGGAGGCTGAGGTGAGTGGATTGCCTGAGCCCACGGGTTCGAGACCCGCCTGGGCAAGCGAGACCTCATCTCTACAATAAATCAAAAAATCAACCAGGCGTGGTAGCGCGCGCCTGTAGTTCCAGCTACTCGGAAGGCTGAGGCGGAAGGATCACCGGAGCCCAGCAGGTCGAGGCTGCGGTGGCCGGGAGCAGCCACTGCACTCCAGTCTGGGTGACAGAGTGAGACTCCAACTCAAAAAAAAAAAAGAAAAGTGACAAACAGTGTCTAATCTTCAGGATGTAGATAGAAATGAGCTTGGTAATATGTTCTCTTCCTTTTCTTCCCTCATCTTGTCTTATGATATATCAAATATACCCCCCAATTTCTCTGTTAACATATTTTTTTCAGAAGCATTTGAAATAGATGGAGGTATGAAATGGCTCTGGGAGAAATATAAATGATTAATATTGTATTACAACATACCCAATCTATATAATAAGCCATGGAATTAGAATTAAAATAAACATTCAATAACTTGAAAGGGTTTTAATCAGGAAACAATTAATTTAAAGAGTATTTTCAGTTGATTTGATATTTTGAACCAAAAAATAGCCTTCTGTATACATTCTAGAACATACATTATTCAGATTCCTTGTGTTTTAAAATGCTGAAAAACAATAACATACCAATTAAAATGCAGTATTCTTGGAGGTATGATTTTGGGGTCTGATGTAAAGTTACCCAAGGATCTATTTTTCACCTTATTATAATTTGAAAGAAAAACTATCCTCCAACAGGATTAGTATTTTCCATAACAATATTGTAGAGTACATAAAGACTAATGATTTTATATGTAAAAAATATGTTTCCAAATACTTTGTATTTTTGAAAGTGGTGCCATGTGAGACCAAAAAATCCTCAACTTTACCTCTCTGCTCTTTTCCATGCTTGTTCCTTTGCTCATTTGTTCCTTTGCCCCTAGGTGAAAACCAACAGTTTTGAATAGTAATAACCAAATCAATTTGGAACTTAACTTGAGTTAAGATTGGTATGTATAGTTGTTTTAGAGGTGGAAAGGAAAGACTTACATAGACTAAAAATAAGCTCCCTGGAAAATTAGGCCAAATCAATGGAAACAACATGAAATCACAACATGATTGTGAGTGCAATTAATACATTCAAAGGAGTTTGAGACTTCGAAATATAATCCTTCATGGTTTTCATGCTTTCATCTTGGCGTTTTGGTTCATTACTTAGAAAATAAAGATGAAAAACCTACAGAATTAGATTATAATTAGAAAAAAGTCACTGGCTTTCATAGACATTTGTTAGGAAGAAGAAATCTTTTTTAATGATAATTCTGTGGTTTAGTTTAGCTACTCCATATCCAGATTGCATAGCAGTTGTAGGAATTGGGAAGTAAGTCGGAATCTGTCTATCAGGAACTTGCAAGCCAAGGCAACTGTAGCTCTGGTCTACAATTTAGATACTAAACATGGCTAAACTTCCTAAAATACATGTGACATTGTGACCTAAAAATTCCAGGAAAGCATAGTGGTAGCTAATTCAGACTTTAGATTCAGATTTAGAATCATAGTTCACAAGAGACTAGTCATTGATGTTGTGGCCAATGATTAAGTCTTTACCATAAATATATATCTTTACATTTTGTTTAAATAAAAATAATGTTGCAATTTATATTTTAATCTTATTTAGCAGTAAAAATAAAATTTGAAAACTGAAAATTAAAGTTCATAAATTATACTTGTTATGAATACAATTTTCAGATATTCATAATATTGGGAAAAAAGTTTATTGTGTGTTATATTCTGTCAAATATATATTGGGGTACTAAAACAATAGTTTTCTTTTTTATACCTTAATTTAATTTGATTTTAAACTTTTGGTGTACAATTCAGGATTCTTTACATAAGTGACATTAATATTGGTGAAGTTTTGGGCCTCCCATTGGAACTACTTCACCTAGATTAGTATCAGGTACTCTTAATGATGTCATGTGCCCCTAGCCTCTCCAGGCAGTGTCCTGCTACTTCCAATCCCTTTTTGGTAGTATTCTGATGGTTGTTCAGGGTTCACTTATGTGTGAGAATATGTGATACTCAGTTCTTTGTTTCTGTGATAGTTCACTGGGTATGATTGAGTCCAAATCCATCCAAGTTGCTGTGATGTCCATAATTTTGCCCTTCTTTATGGATGTGTAATATTCTATCAAGTATATGTACCACATTTTTTTTCCAGGCAACTTTTGATGGGCAGCATGAATGGTTCCATGTATTTGCAATTGTGAATAGTGCTGCAGTTTAGCATGTGCAGGTATCTTTTTTGTAGAATGATTTGACTTCCTCTGGGTATATTCCTAGAAGGAGGATTGCTGGGTCACATAGAAAGTCAATTTCTAATTCTTTTAGAGATTGTCACACTGTTTTCCACAGAGGTTGAATTAGTTTGCAGTCCCACAAATAGTGTAAAAGTGTTCCCTTTCCTCGGCATCTTCGCCAGCATCTGTTGTTTTTTTATTAATCATGGCCATTCTTACTGGAGTCAGGTGGTATCAGAATATGGTTTTGATTTGCATTTCTCTGATGATTAATGAGGATGAGCATTTTTTCATGTGTCTGTTGACTGCTCATATGTTTTATTTTTAGTAGTGTCTATTCATGTCTTTTGCCCATATTTTAATTGGGCTGCTTGGTTTTTTCCCTTTTGGTATGTTTGACTTCCTTGTAGATCCTGATTGTTAGGCCTTTGTCAGATATACGATTGACAATTTTTTTTCCATCCTGTGAGTTGTCTCCTCACTCTCCACTCCCTTGATGATTTCTTTGCTTTGCAGAACCTTTTCAGTTTGAGGAGGTCCCAACTTGTCTGTCTTCTCTCTTATGGCATGAGCATCTGGGGTTTGAGCAGGGATTGGTTGCCTATTTCAATTTCCACAAAATGTCCTGCATTTTCTAAGATTCTTATAGTTTGAGGATTTACATTTAGGTCTTTTATCCATTTAGAGTTGATTTTTGTGTATGATGATAGGTAGGGGTCCTTTTCATTCTTCTGTATGTGGTCAGTCAGTTTTCCAAGCATCATTTACGGAATATGCTCTCCTCTCCCCAGTGGTTGTTGGTGGAGGCTTTGTCAAAAATGAGTTGGTTGAGAAATTGAGGTTTTGCTTCTGGAATCTCTATCCTGTTCCATTGGTCTATATGCCTGTTCTTGTACCAATACCACTCTATTTTGTTTATTATAGCCTTATAGTAAAACTTAAAGTCTGGAAGTGTGATACCTCTCATTTTGTTT
This sequence comes from Tarsius wallacei, assembly GCA_963574415.1. NCBI lineage: Eukaryota > Metazoa > Chordata > Mammalia > Primates > Tarsiidae > Tarsius > Tarsius wallacei. The sequence continues at coordinate 13,765 of CAUYQG010073738.1, forward strand.
CTTTTGCTGATGATTGTTTTGGTTATTTGTGGTTGTTTATGTTTCCATATGAATTTCTGTATTGTTTCCAGGTCTGAGAAGAATGATCATGGTAATTTAATAGGTATTACATTGAATTTGTATATTGCCTTTGGTAAGATGAACATCTTAACAATGCTAATTCTTCCAATTCATAAGCATGGAATATTTTTCCATTTGTTTATGTCTTCCTTGATTTCTCTGAGCTTGGTTTTATAGTTTTTATCGTAAAGATCTTTCACTTCTCTGATTATGAAGATGCCAAGGTATTTCATTTTTTTGTGGGTTTTATGAATGGGATTATAGTTTTTACTTGGCTCTCTGCTTGTTTGTTGTTGGTATATAAAAATATGACTGGTTTTACACATTTATTATACAACCTAAGACTTGGCCAAATTCCTTTATCAGTGCAAGGAGATTTTCAACAGATTCTCCTGGTCTCCAGGCATAAGATCATCATATCATTTGCAAAGAGGGATAGCTTAATTCCTCTTTTCCTGTTTGGATACTCCTGATATCCTTTTCTTGACTGATTGTTCTAGCTAGGACTTCCAACACTATGTTAAACAGGATGGATGAGACTGGGTGGCCTTGTCTCATTCTAGTTTTCAGGGGAAATGCTTCCAACTTCTGTCCATTTAGTAATATGTTGACTGTGGATTTATCGTAGATGGCTTTTATTATTTTGAGGTATGTTCTCTCTAAACCTAGGTATTCAAGGGTTTTTCTTTCTTTCTTTTTTTTAATCAAGAATGGATGCTGGATTTTGTCAAAAGTCTTTTCTGTGTCTAATCATATAATCATGTGGTTCTTGTTTTTACATTTGTTGATGTATTTAATTACTTTTATGGTATTGAGGATGTTAAACCAGCCCTGCATAGCAGGGATGAAATCTACATGGTCAAGGTAGATACTTTTTTAGATGTGTTGTTGGATCCAATTTGCTAGAATCTTGTTGAGAATTTTGCATCTATGTTCATGAGAGATATTGGCTTGCAGTTCTTTTTCTTTCTTGGGTCTTTGCCCGGTTTGGGTGTTAGTGTGATGTTAGCTTCATAAAATGATTTGGGGAGAGTTCTGTTTTTCTCAATTGCCTGGAATACTTTCAGTAGGATTGGTGTCAACTCTGCCTTGTATGTTTTGTAGAATTTCATTGCAAAACCTTATGGTCCAGGGTTTTGTTTGGTAGGTAGTTTTATTATGATGGAGTCAATTTCCCCATTGTTATTGGTCTATTTAGGGTCCTTATTTCTTCTTGTTTCAACCTTGGGAGGTTGTGTGATGTCAGAAAGTCCTCCATTTCATTTAGATTTTAGATTTGTTTCCATACAGGTGTACATAGTAATCTTTGATAATCTTTTGTATTTCTTTGAAGTCAGTTGTGACTTGGTCTTTTGCATTTCTGATTGTGTTTCTTTGGGCTTTTTGTCTCTTTTTCTTGGCTAATGTGACTCGATGTCTGTCAATCTTGTGTATCCTTTCAAAGAACGAGTTTTTTGTTTCATTGATTTTTTTTCTATGATATTTTTGTCTTCTATGTCCAATATTTGGGCTTTTTCTTTAGTGATCTGAATTCTTCTGCTAATGTTAGTGTTTTGGTGATCCTGCCTTTTTAGCTCCCTTGGGTGATTTGTTAGGCTGCTGACTTGTGATCTTTTTATTTTGTTGATGTGTGCTCATAAAGTTATAAATTCCCCTATTAGTACAGTTTTCATGGCTTTCTAGAGATTTTGATAAGATGTGGCTTTGCATTCATTGGTTTCCAAGAATCTTTTAATTTCTGTGTTGACTCAAGAGTTGTTCAGCATGTGCTGTTTAGGATCCATGTCTGTGTGTTTTTAGGAGATTTTGTTTGTGGCAATATTTATTTGCATTTTACTGTGATTTGAAAAAGTGTATGGTAGTATTTTGATATTATGGAATTTGTTTATGCTTGATTTATGGCCTAGGATGTGGTTGATCTTGAAGTATGTTCTATGTGGTGATGAGTAAAACGTATATTCTGTGGTCGTTTGGTGGAGTGTTCTGTAGATATCTGTTAAGTCCTTTTGGTCAAACATCAAGTTTAGGTTCTGGATCTCTTTATTATCTATCTAGAGTTATTAGTGGAGTATTTAAGTCCCCAGTTATGATAGTGTTAAGGTCAATATGCTTTTTTAGTTTACCTTTTGCTTTATAAAGCCAGGTGCTCCTGTGTTGGCTTCATATATATTTAGAATGGATATGTCTTGTAGGTGGATTAAACATTTTATCACTTTGTAATGCCCTTCCTCATCTTTTAAAATTTTTGATAGGTTGAAGGTTTTGTTGTCTGATAGTAAAATCATAACCCCTGCCCCCTTTTGTTTTACATTTGCCTGCAAGTTTGTTTTTTATCCCGTAACTTTGAGTCTGTGGATGTCCTTTGCATTGAGATGTATTTCCTGGACACATCATATTGTTGGATCATGTTTTTTTTTAAATCCAGTTTACCATTCTATGTCTTTTCAGTGGTGCATCTAACCCATTGATGTTCAGACTGATTATTGAAATGTGAGAGTTTATTCCTCTCACAAGTCCCTTATAAGACTATTTTATTTTCACCTAACTTTTGGGTGGATATATGTGTGTGTTTTCAATTTTGCAGTTGCGAGGTGTGTTGCGTTGATTCAATGTTTTCCTGCATTCTTGGGAAGAACATGTTTTTCCTTTCTTTCCCTCTTTCTTTCTTTCTTTTTTTCCTTCTACTATTCTTAATACCTTCTTGAGTGGTTTCTGTAGAGCTGGTCTGGAAACAGCATACTTTTTTAGGGATTGGATGTCTGCAAAGGATTTTAATTCCTCATCACCAATGAAGCTGAACTTGGCTGGGTAGGAAATCCTTGGCTGACATCATTTATATTTGAAGACTTTGATATTTGGACTCTAGATCTTTCTAGCTTGTTATGTTTCTGCTGATAAGTCTGCTTCTATTCTGAATGGTCTTCCCAGGTAGTCTGACCTTTCTCTCTTGTTGCCTTTGTGATTTTTTTCTTTTATACCTACTGTGTGTAGGTGGATTGCTATGTATCTAGGGGTTCATCTTCTTGAGAGCTTGTGGGGGTTCTCTGAATCTCATGTGTTTGGCTGGTCACATCTCTGATCAGATGGGGAAAGTTTTCTTGGAAAACCTCCTGGAATACTTGTTCCAAGGTGCTCTTCATTTCCCTTTTTTTTTCTGGGATACTGATTTGGTATAAGTTCAGCATCTTGATATAATCACACATCTCTTGAAAACTTTGTTCTTTCTTTCTGAGTTTTCTTTCTATGTATTTTATAGATCAAGTTAACTCTATGTTTTGATCGTCAAACTCAGAGGTTTTTTCTTCTGCTTGGTTGATTCTATCCATGCTTGTCATCTTGTTGTTTATTTACCAGATGAAGTTTTTATATGTCCAAAACCTTTGTTACATGTTCTTTCAGTGTTTCATCTTATCTTTCTTGAATTTTATTTACTCTTTGTATCCATTCCCTAATCCCTGTTGTATTCTGGTGCCAATTGTTGGGGATTTCCATTGTTTGGGCTCTGAAGTTTGTTTTTTTGAGTGTTGCTTCTTTGGTAAACTGGGAATTACCTGTGTTTTTCCATTGATTTTTTTTCTCACTTGTGACAGATCTTTTTCTTTCTCTTTAATTCCATTATTCTGTAGCAGTGGGTGGGACTTTGACTTATGTTGTTTGCCCAGCCCTATATTCTGCCCTGTTCAGAGCCTCTGAATTTGTTCTCTTTTGAAACAAGGCTGGTGCCAGATAGCTTTGCTGTTTCTTATAGTTTTTAGAGTTTAATAAGGTGGAGAGTGGGGAGCTAGGATTCAGAAACTACTTGCAAGTTACAATATTCTCTGACTGGGTTAAGGAACTCCTGACAACCACTCCCCACATCACTTTTTATGATGATGTTATGGGTACATGTGTGTACTCCTGAGTCCAAGATAAAGTAATAGTAATGAGGAGACTTGAGAAAAGTAGAATGAAATAGAACAGACAAAAATAATGAAAAAATAAATCAAACCACAGAAAAACAAAAGCAAAAACAAGAATAAAAACCCAAAAAGACCAAAAGAAAACAACAAACAAACAAAATCCAAAACTGACAGAAAAGAAAACACAAAAAACACACAAAAAGCAGGAAACCTGAACACACACACATACACACACACACACACACAGAGCAAAAAAATGAAAGAGGAAGAAGAACAATACAAAAGCACGAGGAATGCAAATTGAGCCCTCACACACAAATTCACATACACTAACTCTAACCAAAATAACAACAACAACAACAACAACAAAAATTAGGGGGAATACAAACCCTCACACACACATTCACACACACACTAATCCAAAACAAAAACAACAAAACAAAAAAAAAGAAAAGAAGAAAGGGAGGAATGCAAATCAAACACACACACACACACACACACACACACACACACACACACTCTCAATAGACCAAAACAAAAGAAGAACAAAAAAGAACAAAAAAGAATTTAAAAGAATTTCGGAGCACTAACTGCCCTCTTGTGGCAGGGCAGGTTCTGTAATTATTCCTCTCAGCTGCTCATAGGTAAGCCTGCCTGACATTTCCTGTGGGGCTGTGGGCTCATTCACAATCTCTTTGGTGCATGGCCTAGGGGGAAGGAAGAGGCAGTTGGGGTAGGTGGGGTGTCAGTCCTCTCTCCTGCTCTCATAAGGCTAAGGGGATGATCCCCTTTGGTGGGGAGCTGCGGGATTGTTTGGTGGGGAGGTGCTCCAGTCAGACCTAGCCCAGAGTAGATTTCTAGTGTGACTGCCATCCCCTCTCCACCTGGGCTCGTCCCTCTCAGTTGTGCCCCAACCATGTAGGTCTGACATTAGAGGATTGCTGGTGAGGAGAGGGTAGGCTCAGCCCAGGACTCACTGCTGATCTCTTGGGGGGTTTTCATTGTCCTTTTCTGGTCGCACCCTTTTTCCTATAGCTGGATCAGAGTAGGGGTTGGGGCACCTGAGATTTTGCACTCATCCTGTACCTCCGAAGTTTGTGCTTCAGGATATTCCCTCTGGGTCATGATCAACCCTTGAGTAGTTAGCCCACCAGTCACAGACAGTAGGTCTGTTGTTCCATGGTGAGCAAGCTGGATCATTTCTCTGCCATGTGTTCAAGATGATTGTGGGTTGCCTGTTTTGTCTTCTTCAGTGGGACTCTGCCTCTGGCTCCCTTGCTGTGTTCCCTCCACAGCCCTCACTGACCGGACTAACGTTGTGGTGGTCAGACAGTCATGATGGCCATTACTCCCGACAGTTTCTTCCTTCAAATCAAAAAGTTTGTTGATTTTAGAAGATGGTGCTAGTCTTCAATATCCCAGGAGGCACGAGGGTCCAAGCAGAGCAGCTGCTGGCACCAGCCACTTCACCAGGCAAGCCCCGGCCACTTGCTCCTGAGTCCCCACTCAGTCACTCACATGCCCACTTTCAAACAGATACACATGCAAATTCATCCATACACTCACTCGTTCTCACAGGGACTCACACAGTCTGACTGGTTCTGCCACCATCTTTTTATTCCCCCTCAACAATATTTTTTAAAGTAGTTCTATTGCAATTTAGGTTCCAGCTATGTTTAACTATGACCTCAACATAAGGGTGGCAGAAAAAGAGACTAAAATGCTAAAAATGCCTACTATTTGTCAGATATAGTTCAAGACATTTTAAAAATATTAATTTATTTTATTCTTCTCAACAAGTTTGTACATCTTTATATCCATTTGATACATCATAGAAAATACTTTTGAATAAGTTGCATAAGGTCATAATTCTAAAGTGTGCTTTTTTTGTACTGGAGTATGAAATGTGACATTATACATCTTTTTTTCACTGTTTTCTATGTCAAATCACTTTTTTTTTTACTCCAAGTCTGCCTTGCTTAAAGTGGACCAATCTGTTATCACACACACACACACAAAAATACATTTTCTATTCTTCCTTTTTCTTTCTTTTTTTTTTAAATTTATGCACACATTTATTTTCATTTACACATTCATTTACTCACAGACATGCGTTAGACAAGTACTCTGTTGCAGGCACTATGTTAAGAAACTGAACATCAAAAAACATTTCTGCTCTTTCACTCAGTGGAAAAACAGTCAGTTTACAAAATGATGTAAGCCCTTTAATGGGACTATTATACCTGCAATGGTAACATATTCTTCCTTTTTCAATGTATTGCTCAAAAAATTATTTTAGGAAGTATATTGAATAAGAATAAAAAAGGAAAAAAATTCTTTGTATATTTGGAATTGGTATTGTGATGTTATAAATTCTATATTATGTAGTACAATGCATTGTAGTGCTTTCTGAACTAGTTTATAGAGTTGGAATGGGAAACATGGATTAGTGTAATTCTGTTCCGCTTACACCCTCTGTATTATGCACACGTTCAGAAAATAATGGTGAAGCCATACAATATTAAAACATTTGTGTTTGCTTGAAGTGCTCATAGTTGCTAGCTATTAGAGTGGTATAATTTAAAGGTTATTTAAATGCTCACCTGTAGTCAAATACTCCCTTTATGACATGTTATCGCCTAAACTTCTTAAGGGTTAAGATGACTATAATACATGGGGCAGACATCACACTGGGGAAATGCACTACTGTGGAGTATGGATTCAGGAAAAATAAAGATGAAGAAGAAAAAGGAAGGAAAAGGGGAAGGAAATTGAGGAAGGAGAAATAAAAAAATCAATATTCAACTCATATTTGCACAGTAGTATTTAAAGGCAAGTAAAGTGACAGCTATTGCTGATTGCAAATGACATTTTACGTTAAATAAAGACAACATTTTACTGGTGAGAATTTCTCAGTTCTAACTCTTACTCTGAGGGTAAATTAGAAGAAATAGACTTTGATTAATATCTAGATTTGGTACTTACTGGCTGTGTAATTTTGCTTAAGTTACTTAACCTTCTTGAACCTCAGCTGTGCTCGTTTGCCCTCATATAAATTGAGAAGAATATAGTCTACCTAGAGATGGTTTGTGAAAACTCAATGAGGGAATATATGTAAAACACCTAGCATATCTCTTGAAATTAATAAGTGTTTATTTTTTTTGCTTTCAACAAAAGTTTTTAACGGATGTCTTGTTCAGACACAGATTAGTCTAATTGGTCTTTTTGGAAAATATGCACCTATGTTTTGAATTTACTGTTAGCATTTTAAAAACACTGGACTAGTTCTATCCTGGATATTTTCATAGGGAAAACAGATTTGCTTGCAGTTCCATAGAGAGAAAAAAGACACTTAAATATATGCCATCCAAATTTTTAACTCTATCGGTGTGAACATAGTCTATTATCTTGTTCCTAACTCTGTCTAATTGAAATAATAATTTTGGGGACTTACCCCTTTTAAACAAGTTAAGGGTATTAGATCAGACTCTCCTATCTGAATTAAAAAAAAAAAATTCTGGAAGTCTCTTTGACCCATTTTCATGTGTACTTTTAAGAAACTTATCTGGAGAGAGAAAGGCTTACCAGCCTGGCAATCAAGTCTCACCAGGATCCAAAAGGTCCAGATGATTCCTAAGAATGCATATTAATGGTTTTCTTAATGTCTGATACAGTAAGATATTAAATTTGATCTAAAAATTCCTGGGCAAGCAGGTTTCCAAGCATTGCATGGGGGCAGTGATCTCATAATCTATGACTCCCAACTTGTAGCACAAAACTACTACTAATTGACACCGCTGCTTTAGTAATTAAATAGTTAGAGCCTTATGACATTTAACTTTGGCATTCTGATGGAAGTAGAAAAAAGCATGATACATTTTTTAAAATTTATCATTTGATAGGGAGGTAGACATTACAAAAAAATTATTAGAGTTGCTTGGATTTTAAAATAATCTTAATGTCTTAAATCTTTCCTGTATAATTATTAACTGATAAGTTAGTATAGAATCATAAAATATATTTTAAAGGTGATTGCTTAGTCTATTCATTTCCTTTTAAATGTACAAATTATTCAGACTTTCCTGGAAGGCTGTAATTTAGTATTTCAAAATGACACAACCCAGCATGACTATTTATCTGAGAGTTTCAAGTAGTCATTGACATTCAATCCAATACCATGAATTAGGGAGCACTTTCACATAAGTTGCATAAAAAAATAGCACTATCTTTGAACATTATCTTGGGGACTTAACGAAAAAGTTAGGTACAAGTATAATAAAAAATTGTTCTCTTCCAAAAGTCAAAACAAAACAAACCACTGTACTATAGTAAACTTGCAGAATTAGTTAATACACAAGAGTTCCCTGCAAATAACACACAAAAAAAGATGAGAAATAAATATCTAACAGTTGGAATCTTTAGCTGAAGCTCAGTAGAACAGGGGCAATGCAAGAAGGAGCTCAGACATTTGAACAATGTCAGTGTGTCCTTGATTAGGTCAAGAAAGAAGTTAATATGAGAGACCATTTAATACAATTTCTCTAATTTATTTACACACATTTTCATTAATATTCCTATATATTGATATACATACTTATATAATTGATGTATAAAACTATAATTAATATCCATATTAATTAATATGCAGATTTAATTTATTTACTATACACAGTTATTTAACACACCAAGCTTATAGAACAGTGAGAGGTTAGAGTTAACTTGTTTAAACTTTATACACCACAGACTGGACTCCCGGAGTGGGAACTGACCTGAAAATCTCCATGAAAATTAGCTCTGGCTGAGTGTTTAGGTTATCAATCCTATTAGAAGGCTGAGACAGGCTAGGCTATAGCTGGTTGTTAGAGTAGTAACCACTGGGCATAGTCCCTAGCCCACTCATAACGCTAGGCTCCTGGCTCCTTTTTCACCATGGACACTGAAGAGGTGAATTGGATCTGGGTCATATTAATTGTTGAGTTCCCAGGATGATATTAACCAGTGACAGGGTTACTGCTTTTCTGATCACAAAATTCTAAGTTCCATTGTACACAGCTAGAATCTATTTTCTGGAATTCAGTCTTTAGTACTGTAAGATCTTGGTCCACTATACCAGAAAATAAGAAACAACAGGATAAACAAGCATCTGCTCTTGGTTTCATGAATTGCCTGCAGTAAATGCTGCTCTAAGCTTAATCTGGTATAAAGTAATTCATTCTTATTTGCTCAGTCTCTCAACTCTCTGGAAAATATTTTTGTGATTGTCATGAGGTCCTCCAGGTATTCCTAATCTAGATCTACATTTACATTATAACCATGTCTATATATCTTATATTTATATCAATACATTCATGTATCTGTTTTAAGTCTCTGTACTGATTTCCATACTAACATCTTTATTTGCATGAGAATACAGGCCCTGCTTGATATGCCTTTTATGTGTTCTATTGCCCCAAATTGGTAACTCATCCTTTTACATAGTGTTTCCTATAGGGAGAAGTTTTGGTAAAAATAATTTCTATCTTGTGATGGCATATTATATTACTGATCAATAACCTTTACTCTTATGTGCAGTACATGGGGCCTGGGTCTTTGGAGCAGCCCATTAGAGCATTCTGGTTTTTTTTTTTTAACTCACAGTTTTGCACTCACATTTTTCTCTCTCAAAAAAAATGTGATTGGGCATTTTTAAATGTCCATTAGAACTTTAGGACTCACTTTTTCATTGATGAGGCATTATAAATTTTCTTTTAGATTAAAAGTTTATATACAACTCTCTTTCTTTTACTAAAATTGATGACAATGAATTTTATGCATCTTGAAAGAAAGGATAACTAATGACGAAACCAGGTCAAGGTCTAATGTTTAACAAGAGGAAAAGTTGACAAAATCTGGTGAGCTGCCGCGGGGATGATTTTTAAAAGGCACAAGAAATAAAATCAGTGCTTCTCCAACTGGCTCAGATACTCTGCCTTATAACAACCACTATCATCTCATTTTTAACTTGGATTTCTTTAATCTTGAATCCTTAGTAAACTGAGTGCAAACATGTGACCCATAATTCAATCACACTTACTGTTTCATACTAGATATAGGGAGCACTGGTTATTTTATGATTGGCTTAGCAAAAATATTATATATTTGTATTGTACTTTAACCTTTCTAAATTTTTTAAAGTTTCATTATTGTTTTGTCATCATCCCCCAAAAATACATTGACTACCAATTCTTATCTACTTCTAAAGATATTAAAAATTAGCTTTAGACATGTTGAAAGGCAAACAACCTATGTGGCTTATTTTTCAAGTTCTTAGACAATCATAATGAATACAATATTTGAATAACATGCGTTTCTAGATGATAATTTAGAATTCAAAAGTAAAATGTTCTTACACAAGGACAAATTAGGTGCATGTTGCTATGAAATAAAATGAAATTGTTAGAAATGAAATTATTTTATGAATTACGAGTTGTATATTTTTCCATTTTAGCTAAAATAACTGATTAAATCTGGGACTATAGAAATTTAATTCAATGCAACATATTATTCCCTCAGCAATGTTAAATAAACATGATTTTGTTGATATATTTTTAATGCTATGGCTGCATCTATTTGCTTACAAATGGCATTCTTAATATGATAAAACAAAATAATCTTTAAAAAATATCTTTGGAAAAAATCATGGTGCCTAATACCTCTTCTTTTGCCATGAAATTTCATTATTTTCATATGTGTATGTTTGTGTATGTGTGAACATACACATATACATACATTTTTAGTTGTATATAATTAATATGTTGGTAAGAAATTCAGCTGTTCATGTACTATGCACTTTTTTTGACTGTCTGCTATATTATCACGTCTTGAAATCATGTAATGTATAAGTAAAGTAAACTATAACTTGGCCCTATCCTAAGAAATGTACTGTTTAGATAACTCACTTTTAGACAATTACTTAAGACTTCTAAATGCTCAAGTTATAAGTTCTGTTTTTCAGAAGACAGTTTGATTCTTGTTTTGTGTCTGGAAGAGGCACGAAATCTGGGAGGTATAAAATAAAGCTATATCCTTCTGCACTCTGTTGATAAAGAAACTCTGGAGGATTTTTACTGAGGTACATAAAATTGAAATATTAGTTTAGTTAAAAAGAACAAACGACCTTTAACTGCCGCATGGTGAGAATTCATTAAAATAATAAAAACTACATAGCTATTACAAGACTTTTTTTTTTAACAGAAAAAAAGCTATGGGCATACTTTGAAACCTGTGAAGGTAGTGATGGTCCAGCAATTACTAAGAGCATTTTAAAGTTACTGACACTTTCCCCAAAATGGATATTGAATAAGAAACAGCGTTTTCATGTAACATATTCTTTAATCTACTTGCATTTTCTTCTTCACTAAGAACTAACAAAGTACTTTGATGTATGTCCCCAAGGATTGTTGATTGTAATAGGAGAATAAATATTTTGAAAAGTGAAAAATATCTAAAATTTCTAATTTCTTAACTACAAAAAGATTTTAAATCATTTTCATATTTAAAATTGCCATTCTCCTAAAGTGGCCCAACCTGAATAAATACATGTAGAGATATTGAACATGTTCTTTGAACTTTTCTTCCCACTGGAGCTTTGCTACTTGCTTTTGCATTCAAAAAACAAACAAAAACTATCCTGATGGGCATTCAGTCTCATATATGTATGCTGTTTCATGTACCTGGAAAACTCTTCACGCAATGAGCCCAATCTCCATACCTCAAAGAATGGAGAAAAATCTGTGTACCATAAAGAAACTAAATTGTATTTGAAAACAAAAAAAGAGGGAAAAAAATGAAGATTAAAAAAAAAAATAAGCCGGGCTCGGTGGCTCAGCCTGTAATCCCGCGCCTTGGGAGGCTGAGGTGAGTGGATTGCCCGAGCCCGCGGGTTCAAGACCCGCCTGGGCAGGCGAAACCTCATCTCTACAATAAATCAAAAAAATTAGCAGGGCGTGGTAGCACACGCCTGTAGTTCTGGCTACTCGGAA
>CAUYQG010073739.1:0-37395 GCA_963574415.1 Tarsius wallacei
TTATTTCTTTTTTTTTTTTTTTTTTGAGTTTGAGTCTCACTCTGTTGCCCAGACTGGAGTGCAGTGGCCGCTTCCCGCCACCGCAGCCTCGACCTGCTGGGCTCCAGCGATCCTTCCGCCTCAGCCTTCCGAGTAGCTGGAACTACAGGCGCGCGCTACCACGTCCGGCTAATTTTTTTGATTTATTGTAGAGATGAGGTCTCGCCTGCCCAGGCGGGTCTCGAACCCGCGGGCTCAGGCAATCCGCTCACCTCAGCCGCATGTTATTTCTTTAACAACAATGCTGGTTTTAAAAAATGAAAATATTGGCCGGGCTCAGTGGCTCAGCCTGTAATCCCAGTGCTTTGGGAGGCCAAGGTGAGTGGATTACCTGAGCCCACGGGTTCAAGACCCACCCAGGCAACTTGGCGAGACCTCATCTCTAAAATAAATCAAAAATTAGCCGGGCGTGGTAGCGCGCGCCTGTAGTTCCAACTACTTGGAAGACTGAGGTGGAAGGATTGCTGGAGGCCAGTAGGTCAAGGCTGCGGTGGCTGGGAGCATGCCTCTGCCCTCCAGTCTAGGCAATGGAGTGAGGCTCCAACTCAAAAAAAAAAATGAAAATATCTAACAAAAAATAAACAAGATAGACATTACAAACTGTGACAAATATATGGTGCTAAAGATGCTGGTGACATATATTTTCTCCTCTCATTTATAATCTTTGTTTTATTTACTTTTATTTTTTAGAGACAGCATCTCAGTATGTTGCCCAAGTTGGTCTCGAACTCCTGGCCTCAAGCAATCCTCCTACCTCAGCCTCCCACAGTGACCTCTCAGAGGTCACAGCTATTAGCCTCTGTGCCCAACCTGTGATCTTTAAATTTCAATTTTTAAAAAAGTGAAATTTAGCTGGGCTCGGTGGCTCAGCCTATAATCCCACGCCTTGGGAGGCTGAGGTGAGTGGATTGCCTGAGCCCACGGGTTCGAGACCCGCCTGGGCAACTTGGCGAGACCTTGACTCTACAATAAATCAAAAACTAGCCGGGCATGGTAGTGCGCGCCTGTAGTTCCAGCTACTTGGAAGGCTGAGGAGGAAGGATCGCCGAAGCCCAGCAAGTCGAGGCTGCGGTGGCCGGGAACGGCCACTGCACTCCAGTCTGGGCGACAGAGTGAGACTCCAACTCAAAAAAAACAAAAACAAAAACAAACAAACAAAAAAACATCTTTTTCCATACGTCTGTCTCATTGAGTAGCGTAACAGAACATGTCAATAGAACGTATCATTAGTAGCCAATCTACTAGTAGTGAACATTTTTTTGTGTTCAGTATTTTGCTATTCTATACATGTTACAAGGAACATCCCTGAACAGAGCTATCTTAACATATATCTTATTATATCTCTATACCTATATCTGATTAGGTAAATATTAAGCATTTCTCTCCCTCAAGCACACTGCAAAAGTTGCTTTCTCCAATTTGAAGTTTGTGTTTAATTTTGATATATTTTTGCCACTTAGTTTTAATTTTTTAGGTAGTCAAATTTATCTCTTTCTTTTTATGTTTTAGCTTTGGTGCTAGTCTAAGCAGGTCCTGCCTCTTTCAAGCTTTTAAAAATATATTTTCACTCTTTTCTATTGATATTTTATTTTACATTGTCAAGGTTATTCATATCCTTCAGAATTTCAAGGATACAGATCCTTCTAAAATTATATATATTGTAACTTTTTTTTAAAATCTGTTTTAAAAAAAAGATCTCACTCTGTTGCCTAGGCTGGAGTACAGTGACTCACCACAGCCTCCAACTCCTGGGCCTGGGCTCAAACAGTCCTCCTGCCTCAGCCTCCTGAGTAGCTGGGACTACAGATGTGCACCACCACGCTTGGCTAATTTTTATTTTATGTTGTAGAGATGGGTCTCACTATGTTGCTTAGGCTCATCTCCAATCCTGGGCTCAAGCAATCCTCCTGCCTCAGCCTCCCAAAATACTGGGATTACAGGCGTGAGCCGCTGCACCTGGCCTATTGCAAACATTTTGAATTGTATTTTAAATTGTATGTGATAGTCTGGTGATAATGGGGCAGTCTCTAATTGTTTACCAGAGGCAAACACCAAGGGAGGGGTGGGGGCTGGTAGAGAGAACCTTCCAAACACTTCATGGTAAATACCAAGACAAAGCCAACCACAGAGCAGCAAAACAAACGACCACAAAGCACGACTCACTCTCATGTTCATATTCATCTATTTTTTTAAAATATACTTTTTTTGCCGGGCTCAGTGGCTCAGCCTGTAATCCCACACCTTTGGGAGGCTGAGGTGAGTGGATTGCCTGAGCTCGAGGGTTCGAGACCCACCTGGGCAACTTGGCGAGACCTCATCTCTACAGCAAATCAAAAATTAGCCGGGCGTGATAGTGCACGCCTGTAGTTCCAGCTACTTGGAAGGTTGAGGCAGAAGGATCGCCGGAGACCAGGGGGTCGAGGCTACGGTGGCCGGGAGCGGGCACTGCACTCCAGTCTGGGTAACGGTGAGACTCCAACTCAAAAATATATATATATACTTTTTTTAGAGACAGGGTCTTACTGTTGCCCAAGGTGGAGAGCAATGAAATGATGGTAGCTCGCTGCAGCCTCCAACGCCTGGCTCAAGTGATCCTCCTGCCTCAGCCTTTCAAACATGGGACTACAGGTGCACATCACCTTGCCTGGCTAATTTTTTTTTTTTTTGAGTTGGAGTCTCATTCTGTCCCCCAGGCTGGAGTGCAGTGGCACGCTCCCGGCCATCGTAGCCTCGACCTGCTGGACTCTGGCGATCCTTCCGCCTCAGCCTTCCAAGTAGCTGGAACTACAGGTGCACACTACCACGCCCGGCTAATTTTATTGATTTATTGTAGAGATGAGGTCTCGCCAAGTTGCCCAGGCGGGTCTCGAACCCGAGGGCTCAGGCAATTCACTCACCTCGGCCTCCCAAAGCGCGGGATTACAGGCTGAGCCACCAAACCTGGCCTAATTTTTTAAAAATTATTTTATTTAATTTCCTTTTTTTTTGGAGTTGGAGTCTCATTCTGTCACTCAGGCTGGAGTGCAGTGGCACACTCACCGTCTCCCCAGTGTGAACCTGCTGGGGTCCAGCGATCCTTCCCCCTCAGCCTTACAAGTAGCTGGAACTACAGGTGCACGCTACCACGCCCGGCTAACTTTTGATTTATTGTAGAGCCGAGGTCTTGCCAAGTTGCCCAGACTGGTCTCGAACCCGCAGGCGCAGCCAATCCACTCGCCTCGGCCTCCCGAATTGCTGGGATTACAGGCTAAGCCACCGAGTCCGGCCTAGCTAATTTTTTAAAAACACTCTGTAGAGACAGGATCTTGCTATGTTATCCAGGCTGGTCTTGAACTCCTGGCTTAAAGTAATCCTTTTGCCTGGGCCTCCCAAAGTATTGGGACTACAGACATGAGCCACTGTGCCAATATCCATCTATTGATGGTGCCTTCAGATGTATGAGTCCACTGGGTTCATGTCAAAATGGCCTTAAGGGAAACTGAGAGGAGAGAAGAAAGGCTAGGAGATAAAAGTGAGGAAACTCAGGTGTCTTGGGGCTCTCCAATCCCCTGATACTTCATAAAGTGCTCTTGGGGTACACTGAGAGATTGCCATCGACTAAGAGGGCGCATTTGTTTCTACTTTGATTTGCCCAGGTGGTGTGTGGGTGAGAACAGAGACTTCAATACATAAAATATTGTGCAGAAGAATAGAAATAGCCAGGCTCGGTGGCTCAGCCTGTAATCCCGCGCCTTGGGAGGCTGAGGTGAGTGGATTGCCTGAGCCCGCAGGTTCGAGACCTGCCTGGGCAAATTGGTGAGACCTCATCTCTACAATAAATCAAAAATTAGCTGGGCGTGGTAGCGCACACCTATAGTTCCAGCTACTTGGAAGGCTGAGGCCGAAGGATCGCCGGAGCCCAGCAGGTCGAGGCTGCGGTGGCCGGGAGCGGCCACTGCACTCCAGTCTGGGCTACAGAGTGACACTCCAACTCAAAAAAAAAAAAAAAAAAAAAATAACAGTGAGTGACGACAACAACAGCCTCCAAATGGGCACCCACTATGTGTCAGAAAGTATAATGGGAATATTTAGCATACTTATTATATTCGACCCCTATGTTCGCGCTTAAAAAGAATTAACTTTTATCCCCTCTTGCATATGGTAAAACTGAGTAACAGAGAAAAAAAAAAAATAGGTAAAATCACATATCTAAGCCTGACCTGTCTAATATGGTAGCCATGAGCTACATGTGACTATTTAGTTTTATTTTTATTTTTTTGAGGGAATGTTTATTTATCTATTAATTTATGGCAAGAGCTCTTAATATAAGCTGTCCTGTTAATGAATTGAAAATGCATAATACAGTATTGTTGACTATAGATATTACACAGTGCAGCACATCTCCAGAACAAATTCAACTTGCATAACTAAAACTTTATGTCAATTGACCAACAATTTGTCCACATGACTATTTAAATATAAATATAAATTAAGTAAAATTAAGTAATATAAACATTTAAAATCCTCAGTATTACTATTTACATTTAAATGCCCAGTAGTCATGTGGCCAGGGGCCACCATATTGTACAGCACAGACATAGAAGATTTCTATAATTTTAGAGACTTCAATTCTATACAATATTCTAGACTGTAGAGGAGTCTTGGTTCAAACCCAGGTTGTCACGAGGCCTGTGCCCTATCCTCTTTGGTAATATATGGATAATATTTACACCTATTCAATTTAGAATCTTTAAATCCCAAGGTATTGCTTCTTTTAATTATCATGCTTCATTCATTTGAAACTAATAAACATAAAAATAAGTTTTACTGTTTTTGAGTATTTCTTTTTTTCAGATCAGAAAATATAGTTTAATTTAGAAAGTAAATTAGAGACAGAGAGAGAAATGGTGATTCTGGGAGGGGGCCAAAGTTTAAGAACGTCTTGCTTGGCCATAACTCAATGAGCACACGGCTCTACCATAACTCAGCAAGGCAATGACCGTTTTGAGTGTTTCTTTGGTTATTAATCATATCTGATTACAAAGTTTTTAATTTTTTCTCTATTCACTATTAAAGAGTTGATCAGAGTGTGATTTAAATAAAAATTCTTAAGGCCAAAGTATTCACAAATAAATAACTTATGAAAATCATTCCAGCCTTCTTCATCTATTTATGTGTAGACATTTTTCTGTCTTGAGGATACATTGGTGTCCCCCAACAGTCAAAAATCCCTGTCTTTACGAGCTGCCATTCTAGTGAGGAGACAGACAAGTTTACAATATATTTATACCATGTTAGAAAATGCTATATTTATTTAAAAATATAAGAAAGGGATATAGTGGAGACTGCAATTTCAAATAGGGTTTTATATGTTACAGAAAGGACGACAACTGAGTTTAGTCCAAAAGTAGCTGATGGGTATTTGGGGGAAGAACAGTGATGTCATGGAGAACGGGTATAAAGATTCCAACTTCTATCAAGGTGGAAGCGTGCTTAATGAGTTCTAGGTCAGCAAGAGGGGCAGGAGCCTCTGATGGGAAAATAGAAGGAGTAAAAATGAAGTCAGCAAGGTAAGTAGGAGAGGGAATTTTGCCAATTATGTAGGGTCATGTAAATTGTTTAAAATATTAAACTTTTCCTCTGAGAAACGGGGAGACACCAGGGGGACATCATTGCAGATATGTTCTAAGAAGCATTTTATCAAAAGCACATATTTTGACAAACACCTGAAGTTCTCATAAGCAAGTCATACAATCTTCATACAACTGTATATGTGAATTTACATTCAATAACTCTTCTTTAGATATTCATTACATTTAGAGCAAACTGTTTTGACTATACTCCAATTAGTGAACACCAGCTAAGAGTACTAATGATCTTCATTTGGCAGATAACCTTGTAAGTACTTCTTAGATGGATTTTATCAAATGCTTCCTGAGAACTTAACCACTTGCAAGGTAATTCAGCTCATTTATCTCAGTTTGGCTTCTTTCTCCTAAATGAGAAGTAGTACCAGCAGTCCCCAACTTACAATTTTCTGACTTTGCTATGGTGTGAAAACAGTATACATTCAGCAAAAACTGTTTTTCCCGGCCGTTGGCAGACCATTGCTGCCATTTGTGCTGAGCTATGGTGTGGCCATGTGCTCTTTGAGCAATGACCAGGCCATGTTTTCTTAAGCTTCGGCCCCCTTCCCTACTTATGGAGATGCATCTCCTCCCTCCCTTGATGTCTAATTTACTTTCTAAATAAACTATATTTTCTAATCTAAAACAAACAAACAAACAAACAAAAACCTGTTTTTCCCTTTCCTTATAGCATTTAATGAAGTATATAAGATACTCGAGACATCATTATAAAATAGATTTTGTGTTAGATCATTTTGCCCAACTGTAGGCTAATGTAAATGTTCTAAGCATGTTTAAGGTAGGCTAGGCCGAGCTACGATGTGCAGTAGGTTAGGAATTAAGTGCATTTCTACCTTATAATATTTTCAACTTAATATAAGTTTATTGGGATGTAACCTCATTGTGGATCAAGGCATGAACTCATGGATTCATTTAGTCATTTACTCATGTTCTTATTCACTTATCCAAACACTTTCTGAATTACTACTATGTCAACTCCCTGAAAAAAAAAATTAAGTCAGGTGTGTTTCTTTACTTCAAAAGTTTTCAATCCAATGCTGAAACATAAATAAGCAAGTACAAACAATACTTGGCAAAGTTCTTCACAATCTAGTGGAAACATCCATGATATGCCAAGCACAGCACTTGATAGCTCAACATTATCTTACATAATTCTACTTGAGATAATTACTTTATCTGTATTCTCTTTCTTTAAGAAATAAAGGCAGATATAGCAGTGATGAGTTCTGAGTGGTATTCCTTGATTTGCCACATTTCTTTCTTCAAGCCAAAGTCAATCTTCCAAGCAGATAAAAGAGTCATACATTACTACACTACTAATACTTAAAAAAAAAAAAAAAAGAGGAGACATTGTCCTTTAAAGACATAATTTTTGCTTCCAGGCAAGCATCTGCAGGTGTTTTTTTTTTTTAAGGAAAGTTACTGAAATCGCTGCACAACAGGGCGGTGTGCCCAGTCCTGCAAATTAACCTCCCATAACCTTGCAGACACATTTCAGTATTTTGGCTTTTGAAGTCTTTGCAGTTTATATGATGCTACATCCACTCTTCGGAGACTGGATTGTATTCTTGAGCCTCTTTATCCTGTTCTCACATTTAGTTCAGCACATATTATCTTTTATGGCTCCTTCTTATGTACCATAAGGAGGAATCATACACACATAGGAAAGCTTAAAACCTACAGGCGGCTGAATATTCTGGATGCTAATATATGTTTATTTATTAGACAAGACTTTGTGCTATTTGAAATATATGGCATTTTTTATAATAAATCTGGGGATTACCATCTTTAAGCCATTCAAAATAGATCTGACACTGGATTTTATTCATTATCTTGGGGATAGAAAAATTGCTGAAGTGACTTTTGAACCCATTATTAAATGAGATATCTCTTTCCCTTACAGAGTATAAGGATATTAACAAGGAATTGAATTAATTGGACACATTACTTAAACTCAACTGACTTAAAAACTAATTTATCTGAATTGATCATCTAGATTTTTAAAAAAATGTTCACATGGTAACTAATTTTGTAATTATTAATTCACTTAAAATTTAGCCTGATCTTGAGTATAAGTGGTATTTTGTAATACCATTTTTATGTGTGAATGATCATATACACTTAATAATTTAAAAGAATTAAAAGATTTTTTTCTAAAGACCTTCTTATATATTTCAAACTATATTTGAAACTGTATTTCATATAATCACTGTTTTATATCAACACTAGGACTTACCAGTGTCTTTGTCAGGGTTCTCATAGAAATAGACTCCCTATCATCATGTCTTGAGACTTTTTGATAGAAACATAGCTTTGAAGAGGGGCTGTATCAGTCAGGATAGTCTAGGTTACTCTGTGGTCGTGATCTAATATGTCATGGTTTTAGAATAGAGGTGTATTTTTCTCACATGTTACCTGTATGCCATAAGTCACTGGGAAGTTCTGTTTCACCTGTCCTCATCTGGGATGTAACCTCACTGTGGATCAAGACATGAACTCATGGATTCACTTAGATCTTGAGTGGGGGAAGTCTGTTATTTGGATTTGTTGGTGGTTACTGCTATGTGGGAAGATGAAGAATTGTGTTCCAGCTCTTAAAGTCTTCTGCCTGAAAGCTGCACTTACCTTTTGCACATGTTTCCTTGGGTAAAACAAGTCACACGGCCATGCCTAACTTTCAGGGATAGAAAATTAAGTATATTTCCACTGTGTGCCCAGAATGAAGAGCGCCAAATATATATCGTGGGTACTATCAATGTCTACTATGGTTATTACAGAAGGACAGAAGGAAAGAAACTTTTAAAAAGGAGGGGGAGAAAAGGGGGAGGAGGATGAAAAGGGAAAGGGAGAAAGAGAGACAGAAAGAGGAGAAAAAAGAAACGAGGAAGAGAGGGAAGGAAGGAAAGAAGGAAGAGAGGGAGGGAGGAAAGGAAGAAGAGAGGGAGGGGGACAAGGGGAGATGGAGAGAGGAGAATATAAGGAAAGAAACCTGGCCTAAATACTCAACATGTGCATCTGTGTGTGCATGCCTCCTTTAATAGCAATACATACAAACACTGATTTACATTTAAAATGTATTAGGTGGGTTAGGATAGGCTTCACAGATTAGGTGACTTTTCAGTGTGACCTTGAGGAAGGGGATTCAAAATTTATCAGAGAGGTTAGAGGGACTCCAGATAAAATAGTAACAAGACCAATTAAATGGAGCCAAGAAAGAGAATGGTGATTAAGAAACTGGAGAAAGTTTTGATGGTTTATTTTATCTTTTTTATCATGGGATGTGATAGCTTGGATTATTGATCATTAAATATTTACTTTGTTGTCTTTCATCAGTGGGACAAATATACATCCCTGCCTCACTGATTTATTTTAGGCTTGGTCTCTCATGTGACTTTTCTGACTAATGGAATTTAGGCTGAATTGAGATCGCAAATTCTGAGCTCTGACTTTGCGAGGTGTCACGTGTTTCTGCGTGCCCCTGCCTGCCTCTGACTGCTTACATGAAAATAATATACCCAGGTAGCTTCTAGGCCACCAGCCTGGGTTCTAGATTGAAATGTAAGAAGCAAAGCCACCTTTACTTAAACAGCAGACCCATAGCAAACTTACAGACCTATGAGTGAGATAATAAGCATGTACTATTTTAGTAAATTTGGTGGTGGTTACTTTTCTCTAGGGCTTTATTTTCTCAGCAGCTGAGTAATATAATAGAAATATTATAATTGTTATTTTAAGTATTTCAAGACAGAGGTGGACGGATAAGTTGATTTTAAAGTCAAAGAAAACTTTAAGACTATTTATTTAAATAAGAATGGATCTGTAATATCTTCTTTATTTATATGCAAGTGGGTAGGTGGGAAATGGTCGAGGATATTGGTTTAGCTTCTTGAAGGCAAAATCTAGACATGGTAACTTTTTGTTTGTTGCTCTGCATATAGTAACCAAAACAAGAAGAAGCTTTGTTATACTGTCTTTCTACTTTCTCTCACCTTCATGGTCTTCCCCTAATCCTCCAGAGTTATGTGTGTTAATAGGTTAGTGAAAGCTGAAATAGTTATTTATGCTTTACATTAATCCTTATCTGAGTTACATGTAATATCAAGTTCTTGCATGTGAATGTCACATTCCTCATTTTCAATACAGATTTTGAAACTGTGATCTAATAATTAAAAACTAGTCTTTGGAGAAAAAAATAGGAGTGAGTTTGAAAATTGACTCGACCACTGACCAGCTGTATTGTGTAAATTATTAAATGTTTTGTCTTCTATGTCCTGTATTTGGGCTTTTACTTTGGAAATCTGGATTCATCTGCTGAAGTTAGGGGTTTGGCAGTCTTGTCTTTCTAGCTCACTTAGGTGATTTATTAGACTGTTAACTTGTGATCTTTCCATTTTCTAGATATGTGTTCGTAAAGAAATGAATTCTTCTCTCAGTACTGATTTCATGGCATCCCAGAGGTTTTGGTAAGATGTGTTATTATTTTAATTTGTTTCTAGAAATCTTTTAATTTCTGCTTTAATTTTCATGTTGACCCAGGAGTTGCTGAGCAGCATGCTATTTAGTTTGATGGGTAGCTTTGTTGGTGTTGATATTTATTTTTATTCCACTATGATCTGAGAAGGTGCATGGCAGTATTTTAATCTTATGAAATTTGTTTATGCTTGATTTATGGCCAAGAATGTGGTTGATCTTGGAGTATGTTCTATGTGGTGATGAGTAGAATGTATCTTCTGTGTTGTTGGGTGGAGTGTTCTGTAGGTATTTATTAAGTCCATTTGATCAAGTATCAAGTTGAGATTCCGAATCTTCTTGTTGATTTTTTTTTTTGTCTCAATGATCTATCTAGGGTGGTTAGTGGGGTATTTAAGTTCCCAGCTATGATAGTGTCAGAGTAAATATCTTTTTTTAGTTTACCTGGAATCTGCTTTATAAAGGTTGGTGCCTCTATATTGGGTGCATATATGTTTTGGATGGATATTTCTTATTGATGGATTGAATTTCTTATCATTATCATTATGTAGTGACCTCTGTATCTTTTTAAGCTTTTGATAGCTTAAAGGTTGATGGGATTATAAACTAGTACAAAAAAGTACCTAAAAACCAACTTTCCATATGACCCAGCAATCCCTATTCTAGGAATATACCCAGAGGAACTCAAATCACTATATGAAAAAGATACTTGCACATGCATATTTATTGTAGCATTATTCACAATAGCAAAAACATGGAGCCTACTGTGCTTCCCATTGAAAGTGGACTGGATAAAAATATGTGGTACATATACATGGTGGAATATTATGCAACCATAAAGAAGGACAAATTATGAACTTCGCAGCAACTTGGATGGAATTAGAGTTTATAATACTCTGTGATCTATCACAGAAACAAAAAACTGAGTATCACATGTTCTCACTCATAAGCAGACACTGAACAATTATCATAATGCTACAAGAAAGGGATTGGCAGTAGTGGGAAACTGCAGGGGGCAGGGGGGTACACTTCATCAATAAGGATTCCTGATCTCAAACCAGGTGAAGTGGAGACCAAAGTGAGGCCCAAACTTTACCTGTACAATGACCACTTGTATACCTAACTCTGAATTGTACCCCACATCTTTAAAAGTTTTCTTAAAATAATAAAAAGAAAAAAACTTTTAAAGCTTAATGTTTGTCATATAAAAAAGTGAGGGTAATAATATTACCTATCACACCTGGTGGATTTAAACTAATGTATATAAAGGCATTTAGCATAATGCCTGGTACCAAAGGAAGAGTCAATGATGACAATGATGATAGTGGTTTTGTGTTTGATGTTTTCATGAAAATTAGAGGACAGGAAAACAAATATCTGTAGGAAAGAAAATATCTATTTATGTCATCATGTTACCCTTCTATTCTAAACTTTGCATTATTTGATTTTTAGTTAACCTAGAAGAGAAAATTTCATATGAGTAATTTCCCCTGGTGACTTGTTATTCTAGCATGGCACGCAAAAAGATGATTCTAATCCCTTAATATATAAAACTAAATTATTTCAGTACACAATTGTCTTTTCAGTAAAAGCACATAAATAAAACTAAATAAAAAATCAGGTTAGAGTAATTCCTGATACAATAATCTTATTTCTGAAAATAATATGAATTCATCATGGTTTCTTAGTATGCCCAAATTTGAATCACCTGTATAGAATATTTTCCATCAGTTCATTAAGGACTCAAAGTTTAATTGTTCCTGTTCTTCATCCATATAAATGCATCGTTAACCATTTCACTGACGAGATAAACACATTGCTGAAGCTATTGCCACATTTTTGTCTGCAGCCACATAACAGTAAACTTTCATTTTGTCAAATAGTCTATCATTTAGAAAATTACATGAAAGATATACCAGAGAACAAAGTATCTAATATTATGTAATCAACTGTATAAATGAAGATGATGTGAGTGTAAATGGCCATATTTTAGCAGAATTATAAGAAAAAAGGAACACCTTGATCATTAACTAGGATGCATTATCAATGTACATGGGTTAGGTGAGTGTGTACATGTGTGTAAATATTAAGAGATGTATGTTCAGTGTGTGCATGAGCTGTTCTTGGTGACATAAGGCTATACATAATAATGAGACACGGATCTCCAAAAGTTCTTTAAAGCAAATGCAAGGAAAAAAATAACTTATATTGGGCAAGGTTCTTGGTTGCAAGCTCTCACTAGCTTAAGCAAAAAAGGTAATTTATAGACCCTGGGAATGATAAGTCTCAAAAATAATGAACACTTGATTCAGGCAGAGGTAGTTAGAGTTAAGATTAGAACCAACCTAGATGGATCCCTATCTGCCTCTCGGCTCTACTCTTTCTTGTGTCGACTTCATTTTTATGTGTACTCTCAGCTCTTCATGGCTCCTGACAGCTCCAAGTCTGTCTGTTAGGAATTCCAGAAGTATTTATATCTGTATATTCTATTGATTTTTTAATCTTCCTTATAACAATATAACTATATAACTACAGTTACATAGTTATTATTATAATTATATAACAATAGCTGTATATACTATTCCTGAATCCTAACATAATCTTTCCCCTTTCTTCAATGGATCAATTATTAATGTTTATTGAAAATGCAGTTCAGACTTTTTACTTTCTCCAGGGAGACTTCCATGGTCATCTGAGACCGGTATCTCTAAATTATGTGCTAATTACAGCATCTGTTTCAGTCTCTTCTAGCACTTATTACATGATCAAAAATGTCTAGCTTTTATTTTTAAACCCTTAGCACAAAATATGTTGCCTATTAGAAAGTAAATGCTCAATAGAGACCCATTTTTCAAAATGTCTCAGTTCTTATATTAGTGGAAGAAACTTCATATTAAAAGTAATTATTTAAAAATAAGGTATCTTTGATTTTCATAGGTATTGCCTTTTTAATTAAATATACCATAAACATATTTATATTTCAGTAATATGTAAAATGCCTCTCCTACCCTTTCCTCTTTGTAAGCCCTTTACCTTGTAACTATTTTTATTAGCATGTACACTTTTTGCTCCCACCAAAAGTCCAGCTTTGTAGGAGAATTAATTCATTTAAACAGATTACATGTCTGAATGGTATTTTTATCTATAATTATATATCACTTGAGATTTCTTAGAGAGGACCAGTAGAATAATCAATAAAAGATTATTGTCTAATAGATCCTAAATATTTTGTCCATATAATTATGAAAAATAACTAATTATCCACCATTTTTCTTCCTCCTTTTTATTCTTTTCTTTTCTCTTTCTTTCTCCCTCCTCATCATCCTTCTCTCTCTCTCTTTTTCTACCATTTTCTCTTCTCCATCATCATCATAATTTACATTGTCATGGAATGCTCATCAAGTCCTAAACAGTCCAGGCCAGAAATATGAAAGCATGAGGCCAACTGGTATGAAGTTATAGGTGCTAAACTTCTTGGTGAGTTACCAAACATAGTGCCTGTTTAGTGACATTACATTGCAAGACACTAGGACAATTAAGCAAGCAAATGCAAAACCAAACCAAATAAAAAACAACAACAACAAAAGCATAAAAAACAAACAAATATGTCAGCTGTATTCTTCCCCATGGCTGCCAATTTATTATCTTTGCTTTGCAAACTATTATGACCTCCAAATATAGGCTAAAAAAAAAATGACAGAAAGTTAAAGACCTGACTTCTAGTCTTCCATTAACTTCTGTCTTACCAGAAGCGATATAACATAGTGTTTAAAGAACATCCACTGGGACCAGATATCACCAATGTTATGCCCTACCCCCAACTATGTAACTTTGACCAAGTCACGTGATCCCTTCTGTTTATTTCCTCATGGGCTTATGGTGAGGATTTCATAGATAATTAATATAAAAGCTAGAACTGTGTCAAGCATACGATATTATACAAATCCATATTAGACTTCAGCTGCCTCAGCTATATAATAAAAAAAAGGATCTAGATCATTTCTAACATTTATTTCTGCCCTGTCCCTTATGGCCCTAAGCATTTTCAATCACGTTACCTCCAGTGGCCCTAAAAAAATTATTATGAGAAAGGCTGAAATATATTAATAGCCTCCGTTACAAAAAAGAAAATTGAGACTCATTAATAGTCCCAGTTACAAAGCAGAAAATTGGGATTCAATTCATAAAAGTGCTTACCTGAAGCTACTTGGTTAATATGCATGACTCTGAATTCATAATATTTTATGGTGTCTGCTGTAGTTTATAATTATCATCTCTCACCTTCAAGACCAAGACATTTATTTTCCAAGTTTCTGGAGATGTTGGCAGGTGACAGGTCTCAGCTGAGTCCTTCTCCAGTCCTGCCATCTGCTGAAAGGGTCCCACCTCACCCAAAGTTCTGCCCTCTTCTGCAGGCAGTACACATCCAATGTCTGGTCAAAGTGAGCGTTGAGGCCCTGCCTTTGCAGGAAAGACTCTGAAGGGCAACTCTCCATCAGTTTCACTAAGACCATGGCTATGACCGCATCTCACTTCGACTCCTGCCTCTGCTTCTACTGCCTTCTTTACTGCCCTGCAAGCGTCAATCTAATAATCTTCCTAACACAAATATCCATCTCACAGAGACTTTCTCAGGGAATCTAACCTGTAACACTCTGGAATCCTTTCAAGTTTCTCTTTGTAAGAACAAAGGTGAGAAGGCAGAAACATAAACGGAGCAAGGCAGAGATCAACTTACATATGCTATATTTATATCGTCAAAGTAAAGTCTTATTTTAGGATCATACTTTTACATTTATAATTACTGTTATAAAATGCATAAAATTTGCAATCTTAAAAAATAATCACTTTCATTAAAATAAGATAAACTGAAGTTCAATGTATTTTAAGACTATTTAAAATTACTGTATGTTGGTGTCTTCAGGTGTTGCTTATTCTGAGACAGAATCAAATGCAATAGTTGGTATATTTGCTTCTGCTTAAATTAATCTTGACACTTTGAATGCTTATACAAATTCTCAGAGTAGTAGTTGTAACCTTGGGAAGAAAAGTATCTAAGTGCATTGCTAATCTACACAATGACTAGAAAAATTACTCTATTACAAGAAGAAAGTGAACCATCAGTCAAACAATTTCTATTCTGTCTAGTATAGATTTTGTAAAAGCCCAGGAAAGGTGTATCACATCATTGCTAAGCATTTGTGGAAGTTTAGAAGCACTTAAATTCAAAGGAATATAAAAGATAGAGGTAACTTAATTATTGCTTCTTAGGGGAAGTTTGGTGTTAGATATAATACCAAGGAAAATTTAGTGATATAAATTTAGTGAATGCATTTCTATTTCAGTTTAGATGCTGATTTTTAGGGTCATATTTGAGTGCAAGGTTTAGTCTTTTTTGGTTTTTAAAATATTATTTAAATATGCCCTCTAATTTAGATACTATTTACTCCTTTTTCACATTTGGTTGACTACAGATGTTATTGTTTATTTCTATGAAGACAATCTCATAGAAACTAAAAAAAATAAATTTCAAATAGAATTAATTATTCAAGATATTAGTGTGATAGAGTTGCCACAATAAACCACAGACTGGATTTCTTAACAAAAACTCATTTTTTTAAGTTCTGGCGTCTGCAAGTCCAAGATCAAAGTATCAGCAGAGTTGCTTTTGCCTGAGGTGAGTCTTTTTCTCATTGACCACCTTTTCTCATTGTGACCTCACATTCTCACTCTAAAGTCTGTGTATTTTTTATGCACTAGACTCCCTTTCTTAGAAAAACACTAGTCATACTGGAGTAGAAACCAATTATATGACCTCATTTTACCTTCATTACCTGTTTAAACACTGTTTCTCCAAATACAGTCATATCTTGAGATATTGAGAGATAGTATTTTAACAGGCAACTTTTGGGGAGACATATTTAGCTCATAAGAGATGGTAGTATATGTTTTAGCTCCATATCAATTCATTAGAACATACTACATAAGTGGTTTTAAGGAATAATGAAAATTGCTTCAATTATAGCTCTAACATTCACAAATTGATATTCAACAGAACCCTCGATTCCTCTGCCTTAGCAGATATAAGACATATATGGTAACACCATAAACAATATATTTTTTAAGGAAAAGAAAGTTTAGTGAAGTTTTTCGTGACTGTGGAAGACTTCTGGAGGAAACAGACCTCAGCCAGGGATGAAATGATAAGTAAAATTCAAATAGATGAAGAAGAAAGGAAAGGAAAGGGCATTTCAGGTGAGTGAAATGATGTAACCAATGACATACTCATAGACAAAGCACATGGGATGATGAAGATACAATGAATAAATCAGCCTGGCTAGAGGAGAAGGTCACTGAAAATATTCTGCAGGGAAAACTATATTAAGGAGATTAAACTGGCAACAAAGTGAGGAATAGATTGCAGAGAGAGAGACTGGAGATCAATTAGAATGCTAATGCAATAAGTTGGACAAAGTAATATTGAACTCAGACGATGGTGTTGAAACTTAGATGGTGGTAAAGATACAAGAGGTATTATGAAGGAAGTGGTGAACTAGCATTTGTTTTTGAGTATGAGAACTGCATGAGAACTTTCAGAATATTAATTTTGAAGTAAAGCTTCTTTTTCAGAGGGCAGAGAGTGAGTTCAAATTTAGACTTATGAAAAGGTCACAGATTGTCTAAGTAAAAGTGTCTGGTTTGCAGTTAGAAAATGGTAATGTTGCATAGAAGGTCATGCAAGATGGAGATACTTGTGTATGGGTTAAGTGGCTCAAATTTTAAGAGTTGAATGGGTAAGAAGTTATGGAACATGTGACTATCAAGGGTGTTGTGGTATGAGTTATTAATAACAAAGTTAAGACCTTGAAAGTAGCATAATATAATTGAATAATGAGGACCTGAATATAATCCTACTGATATAAGGATTAAGCCTTAAGGATGACCAATGAAATCAAGGAAGTCAAGAGTTGTAAATTGTTATTGATATAATGCTCAAGTTATCTATACAATGGTTGAAACCATTAGGACCAAATCCTAAATTCAACTTGAGGTAAGAGGTGGATCTTGATAGCAAATAAGATAAAAGCAGCACTGTGTTAACAAAGAAATCCCAATGAATATAGTCTTCTATTGAAGATATGTAAATTCATTACAAATCAATGGTCATTTTTACTCTTTCATGGTATAATTTGTCTTCCTATTCAGATTGCAATCCTCTTTTGAAGAACCACATTATATTTCTTTAAGGAAATGGGTACACATTTTTGCACATAGTATTCTAAGTATGAACTTCCCTAAATTTTAAATACTTAAAACTTTTAACAAAATCAATAAATAATTTGACCTCATGTGCAAACATGGACTATGTATCTATCTACATGTATATACATAGTTAAATACAAATGTATTTAGACTAATATAATAATAGAATATCTAAACTGTGTGTATAAAAGATATTTAAATGGATTATAATACTAAATAAAGTCATTAGAATAATGTATGACACTTAAGAGGTATTCGATAAATAGTGGCTATAGTTGATATTTAAATTAATAACACATTTAAATACCCTAACATTCAAATATGAGAAGGGAAATACCTGTGGGAAAAGCTTTTAATGACTGAGCACTCACACAAATATTTTCCTATAACAACATATTTACAAGAACACCTTTGGGTATTAATAACAAATTGAAACAATTTTGAAAACTCAGATTTATGAAAAGAATGATCTCTATTTTCTAAGCTAGCATCTCCTTTGTTTCACTTATAAAATAAGAAATGTGAGTTTATCATACACTATAACATTGAGGTAAATATCTAGAGATATTATCATCATTATTATTGCTGTTGTCTTTGTGGGCAGCATTATTTAGATGAAAGTTTGGGATTAATATGCCTTTGAACAATTTTTATTTTATTTATAAAATGTTTTTAAGCTATACCACCTATAAAAGCAATGGCTTCCTCATTATTCTACACTATAAAAGTACCCAATGTGGTTCCTAGGAAAGTGAGCGCTTATGAAGAAGTTTATACGCACCTAAGAGATTCTTCTTAAATAAGTAGCTGATGATAACATGTTAGGGGCTGAGGCCTGGATGGGAAGGACAGATGACTGACAGCAGGGACATGGCCTTTCTCACCAGATGGGCTTCTGTTCTTCAGCTTTCCTCAGTGTACTCACAGTGGTCCAAATTTTGTGGAATGATGTTAATAATGTTATTTAATGTAGCAGCCATTGTACAACAAGTTGGGCCTGGCGCTTTGTGCAATATTTTAGATTTTATATTCTCAAATCAGAAAATGTATATCAGGAAAATATGACAAGTTGCTGGGTGAACGGATGAATAAACTTTATAAGTCCAATTTCATTTGGAATTTTATGCTGAACTTAAGATTGTCTCTATCTTGGGGGCTGGTATCTCTGGATGACACCATGTACCTCATATCTCACGTTTTGTGAACAACTTGAACATCTTGGAACACTGCCAGACACCCTCCCTGACCTGTGGACAACCTTCCATGAAAAGAGGCAGGAAATATAAGAGATCTAATTCTGCTCAGCCTATTTTATGCTGCACTGCTTAAGACAGAATAGGTAGTGAAGAATAGCTTGGCTATGGTTTTCCGAAGCCAGCTGATCAACATTAGCACATTTAAGAAGTCATCTGATAAATGCTGCTGACCTTGATCCTAATGCATAGATAAAAGATGACACATTTGCAGAACACCAGGGTCGGTACCTTCTGGCATTGGGGGAGCGAGCCTTCCACAGCCAAGCACAGCTGCCAGACGCTCTTGTTTAATACGTTACAGAAAAGAAACAGGAAATAAGCAAGGGGCAAAAATAGTTCTTCAGAGCACCTCTATACACATCGTAAAAGGCTGCTGTAATTTGTAGAGGGAGATAGGACAGATGCGACCCATGTCATCTATATCCTACAGTTCACTGTGCACTAGGTGTACCCTTGACCCACACTTAAACATCCTGCCTTATTGACCATTAGTGTGAGTCCTTTGAATCGCCAGGCAATATAGCATTGTGTGTGTGTGTGTGTGTGCGCGCACGCGCTCATGCACACACGTGTGTGCTCACAGACACTACTGTATTTCTGAATAGAAATACACTTTAATTCCTTTTAGAAAGAATCTTTTATTTGTCTGGTCTATGCAACCTACTTCCAAATAATCATAGCACTAAAAGAAATCCACTCATGAAAATATTTTTTTACCTCTGAATTTTTTTTTAAATTTAGAGACGAAATCAGTCTTCCTAAAGATGATTCTTCCTAAAAGAGAGGGAAAAAATTTTTTACAATTTTGACTAGTGTGTGCATATTCTGGGATAGGGCATAAGCAATGTCAATTTCTAAACTTTTCTGAACATGAAGCCCATATCTATATTTTATGAAGTTTCTTTCTGACACTAACTTAATAATAATTGATTTTTAATATTAAGACAAGATCATGAAAAATGAAGTCACAGACACAGCCATTTAGCAGGCCTTGATATAAAGAGACTTTAGAATACTTTGCCTTTCACTTTCAAAGAATTTCACAAAGCACTTTCCAAAGTGCCATCTCTTTTATCTTTCACAATAATTCTGTGAAATATTAGTGTAGAAGAATGGTGAATCATTAATAGTACGATAACCAAATATCAGAATTTGATTGAATAAAAGCACCAGGTCTACATAAATAAATAAATGGCAGTGATTTTGATGACATTAATACCTAAGACTAGTATACTTATAAGCATGTATTTCCTTATTTTTATTTAAAAAGTCACCCTTTGGAGGAATTTCTCAGGTCAAAGCCTCTCAGTCAGAGGTTTTTATAATAATTGATTTAATGTGATCACCTCAAGAAAGACATCCTAAACAAAAACTTTTTCAGAGGCAAGTATATATTTTTATGAGTGAATTTTTTAGTGCTAGAATTATTTGCTTTGGACCCTAGCCTTAGAGCTCTTAAATATTTATAAATGTAGCATATATGGACCAGGCTAACAAAGCATAGCATTCCCAGTGAGCAATTTCCTGTGTGTTCTCATCAAACCACATGCAAAATGCCATGGGGAGGGACTTTGCACACTTTACCAGAGTAGATCTGCCAGAGTATTTCAGCATCTCTCCCTGGGGCATCAGATTGTGAAGCCTATGGTGGGAGAAAAATAAAACACAATTAAATGAGATTAAGTGCTTCAGAAGAATGCAATTTCATTAAACCCCTTTTTATTTCACAAACATTCTTAGGCTTGTCATTTCCAGTGAGACCATGAACTCCTCACTGTGTAGTCTATTTTAAAATATTATTCACTAATCTTTTGGTCAGAATGCATGGACCAAGCAACTGAGGTTCTTTTTTCCCCATGATTTTAAGGGCAGAGATAAGACATGAGTTTTTGGCTCCTGCTATGAGGTGGCATATATCTCTTCCCCATTCATGTGTTGAAGCCCTCAATGCCAGTACCTTAGAATGTGACTGCATCAGAAAGTGATTAAGTTAAAATAATGTTGTTAGGGTGAATCCTAATCCAATCCGACTGGTGACTTTATAAGATGAGAAAATTGGGCAACAAAAGGACACCAGGAATGCACATGCACAGAGAAAAGGCAGCAGGAGGGAAGCCATCTTCAAGCCAAGCAGACAGGCCTGGTGCAAATCCTTCTCTTATGATCTTCAGAGGAAACCAACCCTGTTGACCCCTTGATCTTGGAATTTCAGCCTCCAGGACAATCAGAAAATAAAGTTCTGTTGTTCAAACCACCTAGTCTGCAGTACTTTGTTATGGCAGATCTAGTTGACCTATATAATTCTTCAGCACTCATTGCAGCGCCTGGCATGTTGTTGATGTTTCATTGCTGTTGATAAATAAATTTCTTCCTGGAGGAAATTGTTCCCTTTCACTCCAATGCAAAGCATCTGAACAAAATCCTGTGTAGCCATCTTTTCCTCTCTCAATCAGAACAACCTGAATGAGTTTATTAAGTAGTTGACAGAAGAGTATATATATTTGATTACTGGTGTTGATGTGTAAGGTTCTTATACTGCTCTTTTTCATTTGCATTACAGGCGTCTCAGAAAAATTTTATCTTCAGATATTATTTTCTCCTCAAAGTATTTTTTGGTGTGATGACCACAACACGACAATCTACAGAGATTTTACAGACTAATAGAAAGATGAAAAGCAGAATAATTGTTTCCCTCTGAGGTTCTGATTTTCTATTTTGTGTCTCAGAACTTGGAAAAGCTTGGAGAAAATAGAGTTTAGGCTCTCCAGGATGTTCCACATGAAATGTAGTTTCAGTCTTTATCTTTAGGTTTCATGATAATGCTCCCCGGAGAAAGCATTCTTTCATTCTACAAAGTAAGTTCTTGAGGTGCTTTCTAGAGAGGAAAAACTTATTTCTGGAATCCAGTATAACTAATCATTCAACACACTTCAGCAGACTAGCAGCTTGACATTTAAAATGATGACTTGGAATTTATATTTTGCAGACCACATTGATCTTTGAAACAAACTGGTTAGGGTTTTATAAATCTGCAAAACATAATTGTCCAATTATATTTTATTGTGAGTGTGATTTTTTCTGGCTACTGTGACAGAAAGAACCAACATTGGCATGAACAAGCCATTGCATTCCTTTTTTTGGAGTTTGGTTACAAATGCTACTTATAGTTAATTAAGATGTTAAGTTCTTTCTTCAATGTTTGCCCTATATTAGAGAAAAAGGTCGCTCTATTTCATGTTTAGGGAAAGTCAAAGTTCAAATTCACATAAAATTAAGGCTAGATTCTCACCAGGAAAGATGGGTGGACTGTAATATTTGCAATTATCACATGAAGTCTCTGATTAGAACATAAGTCCTCAACACATAATGCATAGTCATAAAATTTATACCTTTGTCATTTTTAATTATTTTGAAAGAAAATGGTCTTGTCTGACATGCTGTGGCACAGGAAAGGATTATTAGGAATGTATATATGGCATAATCTAAAGTGTTGGGGTGCCATGAAATTCTAACATATTATAATTATTATGGTGATTATATTAGGTAATTAAAATTACTTTCATTTTCATTAATGAAAAGGATCAAATATGGGCAAGGAATTACATTTTACTAAGTGCACTCAATTCAGGATTTGGTAGAGCAGAAAAATAACTCCCGATTCAGTGTTAGGAAACATTTTTGTTCCTTGTAAAACCTCCTGCACTTCAATAGATATAATTATTGTTGAAAGTTCTTGAGGAACTCTTTCAACAATTGTAAATGACAATTTGCAAATTCAGCTCTGAGTGTGAGCTATTAGCCTAATAATGACCCTCAATTCTGTTTTTGCCGTACCATATCTTTCCATCCTTTCCTGTTCAACCACGTTGGTTCAGATACCTATCTTCTTCCTGAATTGTTAAAAAAAAAAAAAGCTTAATCTTCCTGACTCTGTTGTCTTTGAATAACATATCCTTCCTGAAGATGATCTTACAAAACTATTATCCTCATCAAAAAATAAGAATTAATTTCCCAGTGGTAAAAGATTAATATATAAACTGCATGGCAGCAACAATGAAAAAAGGAATCTTATCTTCTTCAACACAGTCTAGTCACTTATCTTTTTTATGAAAAATTGCTTTTATAATTACTTGGTATGGCTATAAACTAAAAAAATCAAAGTAAAGAAAATTATGTTTAAGAAAACCTGATAGTAATTAAGAAAAAAGAAAACAGCACTACTACTGGCAAGCATGTATTCAAAACTCTCCCCTAAGTCCCTCCTAACTACCCTAATTCTACTAGGTTTTGCGTAAAGTATATTTTGCCGCCACTACACTTTATCTCTTCCACACGTGCAGAAGTACCTTCTCCCTAAGGTAAACAGAACAAGTTGGATAATTAAAAACAAATAAACACACAGAAATTATTTGTATATTTTAAAATAAATACAATGAATAAAACTGAATTAAAAGCAAAAATTAGAATATTTATCTAAATTAAAATTAATGTGGAAGCTTCCTGGGTTCTTTTGCTAGGCAATATCTCATTTGTTTTGAATTCTAGACTCAGGTCCTCAAATAAGAGACTGGAATCAATGACAACCTCAATCCCTTCAGACCCCACTTTCTCGACTTCTACACGTGTGGACTCACAGGTTATTTTCTCCCAAACCATTCACTGAACCATACTTCAGCTTCCCTGGCCCTGTCAGCATGTCCAAGGTCTGTCTCCTGAGTGAGAAAGAAAATATTTATGACACAGCCTTAGCACATTGATACAAGTAGATGGCAGAACTAGTTCCAATTTCTGGCTCCTCCTTGTATCCCTGACATTTTGAGGATAATTTTGCAATGCCCACCTCAGGCTCTGATTCTGAGCTCTGCCAGGAGACTTGTGTTGGTATCGGGATGTCAGCAAAAATGATGCAATCAGAAGACAGAAAAGTACATGTGAAATCGAGCTTGTCCTCTATTTTGCCTCCCTTCTATCTCTGTGATAACTTTTCTGGGCTGGATCTGGAGGACAAGAGACCCATAGAGTGGATCCCATAGGCCCCTTTTGCCCTGGGCAACCTTCAGAAATTTGAGTGAGTTCAACTAAGATCAACAAAACTGCCTATCTTATCAGGCTAGTGTGTGCCTTAAGTAATGATGTTGTGAGCCACATTGAGGTTTTATTATGGTTACACAGCATAATTTTCATAAAACATAGCTCATATGCTCCTTTTTCACTTTACTCACATTTCAAATCAGCCAGGAATGATTTTTTAGTCTTATGTTTTAAAGGCTACCTATCCCATAATGACATGTATAGATTAGGTATTTGAGCTTTGTTGTGGAAATCAAAGACCAGGGGTAACTCACATCTTATAAGATAAAAGATACAAAGTGAGAACTGCTTTATCCAGTAGTTAACATTTTTAATAGCAAATTTTACTCCAAGCCTTAGAAGAAATCAGCCTGGTATTGATACAAGAACAGGCATATAGACCGATAGAACAGGATAGAGATTCCGGAAGCAAACCTCAATTTCTCAACCAACTCATATTTGATAAAGCCTCCACCACCAACATCTGGGGAGAAGAGAACCTATTCTGTAAATGGTGCAAGAAGAGAAGAAAACATATGAGCATTCAATGGATATGTGAAAAAACTCTCAGCCTCATCAATCATCAAAAAAATGCAAATTAAAATCACACTGAGATACCAGTCGCAATGGTCATCATCAATAACTCAAGAAACAATAGATACCGAAGAGGATGTGGGGGAAAGGGAACTTCTACACTGTTGGTGGGAATGTAAACTAGTACAACTTCTGTGGAAAAGAGTGTGGCAATTTTAAAAAGATCTAGGAACCCACCTTCCATATGACCCAGCAATCCTTCTGGGAATATACCCAGAGGAACTAGAATCACTCTATGAAAAAGATACCTACACACACGTTTATTGCAGCATCATTCACAATAGCCAAAACATGGAACCAACCATGCTGCTTATTGAAAGTGGACTGGATAAAGAAAACGTGGTATATTTACATTATGGAATATTATGCAGCCATAAAGAAAAACAAAATTATGAACTTCACAGCAACTTGGATAGAATTAGAGCCTATAATACTCAGTGATTTATCACAGAAACAAAGATCTGAGTATTACATGTACTCACTCATAAGTGGGCCCTGGACATTATTATAATTCCAAAAGAAAGGGATTGGTGGCTGGGCACGATGGCTCATACCTATAATCCCAGCACTTTGGGAGGTCAAGGTGAGAGGATTGCCTGAGCCCAGGGGTTCAAGCCCAGCCTGGGCAACTTGGCAAGGCCTAATCTCTACAATAAAATCAAAAAATTAGCCAGGCATTGTGGCACACGCCTTCCTACTTGGAAGGCTGAGGCGGAAGGATTGCCTGAGTCCAACAGGTTGAGGCTGTGGTGGTAATGAGCAGCATGCCACTGCACTCCAGTTGGGTGACAGAGTGAGACTCCAACTCAAAAAATAAAAATAAAATAAGAAAAGAACTGGCAGTAGTGGGACACTGCCAGGGGAAAGGGAGGCACATAACACCAATACGGGTACCCACACTTTACCTGTATGATGACTACTTCTGTACCTAATCCCGAATTGTACCCCACATCTCTAAAAAAAAAAAAAAAAGAAAAAGGAAACAGAATTAATAATCAGGTGAGTAGTATCAAAAGTTACAGATTTCATTCTCAAGATCATCAGGTAATTATCCATCTTCCACTCACCATTGCTGTTATCTTGATTCAGAACTCCATCATATCATATGCCGAAAGTGCAAACAGCCTCCTTCAATCCATTCTTCACTGTGCCAGAATGCTCTTCAAAACCCGTAAATCTGACTAGTCAGGTTCTTGGCACCACCCATAAGTGAACAGCTGCAGCATTATGGCTTTAATCAGGAGGGTTCCTAAAAGACCGTGATGAAGGGAAATCCTCTCAGAAACAGAACTTCTAATGACATAGTTTATTGTCCTTTTCCTTTTGACTGAGAATTGTATGATATATGTGAATCTATACTAGTTTAAGAGCAGTGAATAATGGTTTGGTATGGTGGTCAAAAGTTTGGAAAGAACAGATCAAAAGGCTGACGACAAGGGGGTCTGCAGAAGAAATGTGCAGATGCCCTCTTAAACACACACAATGCATGAAAGTATTTTTGACTCCTATTAAGAATGCCCAAAGGGAAGTAATTGCATGCAGATGAGATTCTTGATAATCAGGTAGATAAAATAAGATGTATGCAAAAATTAGTCTCTTTCCTAGGCATGATGGTGGCAGAGCATAAGAGCTTGACATGGCTTTAACAACATGTAATTTTCTTTACTAAGTCTGACCTGGCTACTGCCAAATGCCTAATCAAAACCAATGAGTCGAGTCCCTAAACGGTATCATTCTTTAATCAGGCAGACACCTGGTTAAGGTTGATTATATTAGACCCTCCAATCTACCCTCATTGGAACAGATATGCGTTCTACATTTAGATTGCCCTCCCCTGCCTGAAATGCTTCCACCTGTATTGACATCTATGCACCTGCAGAATTCCTGCCTCGCTGTCATGCTATCACTCAGAACATAGCTTTTGACCAAGGAACACAGGTGCAATAGGAAATATAATGGAAAATCACAGCAATTAAAATAAAGACAGGACCGCCGCAATCGTTAATTTTGTGTGTTAACCTGAATGGGTTAAGGGATGCCAGACCAGACAGCTTTTAAAACTGTATTACTGGGTGTGTGTCTGGGAAGATATTTCCAGAAGAGATTAGCATTTGAATTTGAGTAAAAGAAGATTCACTCTCAGCGATGAGGGCAGGCATCCAATTTCTAGAGGTCCTTGATAGAACAAAAAGAAGAAAAGGCAAATTTTTTTGTCTTATCTGAAGCTAGCGCATCCTTCCTCTACTGCCCTTGGGCACCAAAGCTTCAGGCTCTTGATTCTTTGGACCTGAGCTTCTTACATCAGTGGTATTTCACATGCCCCCTCTCAGGTCTTTTACCCTAGATTCTCAGACCTCCAAACTCAAGAATGAATTTCATCACTGGCTTTCCTGGTTTTTCAGCATGGAGATAGCATGTCATGAAATGTCTTGGCTTCCATGGTCACGTGAGCTAATTTCCAAAATAAATCTTCTTTTAAATGTCTATATATATCCTATTGATTCTGTTTTGCTAGAGAGCCCTGACTAACAGAGTCACAGAGAACTCTGACCTTACTGGAATATAAATTTGTGTAGACTTGGGAATACTGACAAGCTGAGGAGCTGGTTGAAACCCAGATGAAAATGAGATGGGTTAAGGAAGATTTTCATAACTTATGGTCTGTAACTATTCTACAGAATTCAGGACAATAAAATTATATAGAATTGTATTGTTAGCCAAGCTTGGTGGCTCAGCCTGTAATCCCGTGCCTTGGGAGGCTGAGGTGAGTGGATTGCCTGAGCCCGTGGGTTCGAGACCCACCTGGGCAACTTGGCGAGACCTCATCTCTATAATAAATCAAAAAATTAGCCGAGTGTGGTGGTGCACGCCTGTAGTTCTAGCTACTTGGAAGGCTGAGGCAGAGGGATCGCCGGAGCCCAGCAGGCCGAGGCTGTGGGGGCCGGGCGACAGCCTGAGACTCCAACTCAAAAAAAAAAAAAAGAATTGTATTGTTAAAAATATATATACATATCTGAATACACTTATTTATTTACGATGCCTTCTTTTGTTACTTTATATAAAAATTGCTATTAGTGGTTAAATAATAAATTAGCCTTCAGATTACAGACTATACAGATGGGATTACGACAGAATTAAAGAAAAAATTAACTTCATCCAAAGATGGATATCATACGACTTCAAGTCCCATAATGCATATCACTGAGAGGCTGAGCGGTCTAAGCAGTGGACTTTACCAATTACGTGGTTTTCTTTCAGCACCAAATATACTCTTTTATAGTCAGCTTTGTGACACTGGGTCTAGGCTTCTGCAAGCTGCATATCTCCTTTGCCAGCTGGCTTCCTGTATTAATTTTGT
Organism: Tarsius wallacei; assembly: GCA_963574415.1. Lineage (NCBI taxonomy): Eukaryota > Metazoa > Chordata > Mammalia > Primates > Tarsiidae > Tarsius > Tarsius wallacei. The sequence goes on from CAUYQG010073739.1 coordinate 27,678, forward strand.
CAGTAGGGCGTGGTAGACTAAGACCGGAAGTTAGGAATTTGCTGCTGGTCTTGCCAGCGTTATGCTTCCAGTCGTTAATTTAGTTCTCCAACACCTGTGAAACTAATGCTCTATATTATGTGCTCCATGTTGAAATACCTGGTATGACATCTGTCTTTCTGATTGACCTCTGACCAGTATGGTCTCTCCTTGATTTAAAACTGCAAGAGCTCCTTATTGCCCTTAAGGTAAACTCCAAAATTCTTTCACTTGGCCTATGTCTTTTCACATTCTTGCTTTGCCTTCTGATGCTTCTGCCTATAACTCAGGTGATACCAGCCATACTAAGCTACTTGTATTCTTAGTATGCTTCTTTCTCATCCTTTGCATTATTTTCTCTACATACCTTATGTAATATACACATATTTTTTCCACCAGCACGATCGTTCCCATTTATCACTCTGTCTCACTTTACATTTTTTTTTTGTCTTTTGAGACTCATGTCTCATACTCGAATGACTCCTCAAGGATTTCATTTTGGACACGTGGACACATATGCCCCAATATACAAGCACGCCCCATGCATATATCACAGTCCCCAAGGGTACATTACCTGTCTATTTTAGCACTTAACACTGAAATGAATTGTTGGTCTCCTCCAATAGTATAGTGACAATCCTCAGTAGGCGTTCAATAAATAGTTGGTAAAAAATCTAGATAAATACATTATATAAGATAGGCGAGGAAAATACCAAAAGCAACAGCAACAAAAAAGGAAGGAGTTCTCTTGAATGAGAAAAAAAACAAATGGAAATGTTTGTGTTTCATAAAAATCTATTGTGAATATATTATGCTTATTTGGATAATTGAGAATGATCTCCCATATTAAGGTCAGCTGATTACCAACCTTAATTCAAATTACAATCTTAATTCCCTTTGCCAGGTAATGTAACACAGTCACAGGTTCTGGGAATTAAGATATGAACATTTTGGGGGGACCATTACTCTGTCTAGCACAATTAATATTGGAAAACTGAAAAAATGGCCTTGTGACTTAGATTATTATGAATTACTACCTAGGTTCTATGCCATTCTACTTTTTAACTTCACAATTGTCAATAAAGTCTAATTGATAAAAGAGAATTTCTTTTTATTTACTACTGGTACAGTTCAATATGAATGGATATACTATTTTGATTCTCACTTATGTTACAGTTTATGTTAATTTCTGTGTATTGAGGATTAATGAAGATGGCATCTAGAAGCAATTAGAGATTAGGTGAGTGTATAATGTGATTGCCAGCCAAAAGCCAGCAGTTAACCTGCCGCAGTTATGTCCCTCTGTGTTTTCTCTCCCCTAATCTCATGAATGAGAGAGAAGGATGCTCAATGGAATATTCAGGAAAGCCTGCAGTCACCAGATATAACTGCTTACATTTATAACTGCTGAGATTGCTGAGATTTTCTGAGATTTCAGAAAAGGAAGAGAAGACTGAGTGATACAGAATATCATCTCTTGTTGCATTCAACGTCTGGCTTGACATTTGTAAATGGCAATCTAAAGTATAGAAAAATGTTTCCGATTGAGCATATTAAATGTAATGTAAGCTATCAATTTTTAAATAGCATTTGTAAAAGCAAAAAGGTTTTTAATCTAGAGAACCATTAGTAGTTAGCTATTTATCAAAGTAGTTATTATTTGTGTTTGAGTAAGTGCTGTGGATAGCTTGTAATCTTGGCAATAGGCCAGGACAGTAATTAATTAATAAAAATCCTTTTTTGGTAATGCAATTTAATTTTGTTACACAGACAATAGTGAGGCATCTATCATACATCAGTGAGGAAGTGGAAAGGCCATATGCTTACTGTTCCTTAACATGTGTGTCCTAAAATCTGATGCATTCTTTCTTTCCTAATTTAGAGTGTTTCTCTTTCCAAAGTAATTAATTGCCTACTGGCCACATTTAGATTCCCTTTCCTTTTTCATGGAATAAAACATAAATAATACATTAGTAAGAATTGAGGTAAAATTTTCTAAAATTTCGAAAACAATGCAGTCAAATTTCTGGATACTTGACCACAGACATCTATTTGAAACAGCAGCATTTTCAGATGAATTCAGACACTTCTTCCCATGCTCGCTGTCCTTCTATCAACATCTCCAGCAGCATAAAGAATGGACTGTCATGACATCTTCAGACACCCTTCCCCAACCCTTTGTCAGTCAACCCTTGGCTGATCTCCATTTACTTGCACTTAGATTACCCAAAGTTCTCCATTCCCTCTGAGAGGCACAAATGGCCTGAAAACTCATAGCTGTTAGCAGACTCTGGTATACTTTCTGCTCTGTTCTGTCCAGTTTGGTTGATTTGTAAATGAACTATATCATAAAAAAGGCAAGAGAGTTATATAAAAGAATGTCAAGGAAGCTGCTTTGAAATTGTTCAATAAAGATGAGATGCAAAAACAAAATCCTGCTAAACTACATGTGGATGGAGACATTTCTTAAAACTTAGGAAATAATAACTAAAAACAATGCAGCATTCTTCACTGAGATTACATGGGCCTGGAAATTGTAGAAGATGCATTAAAATAATAATTGATATAAAAAATGCTAATTATTAATCAAAGACTGTATACCCTAAAAAAACTTAGTCTTCACACTAAAAGATTAGCAAACTTATATATATTTACATATATTTTAAGATAGGTATACTTGAGCTATATGTGAGGGGAGACCCTAAAAATCCCAGAATGTATTTATTAACAATGTGTATTCTTATATGTTTATCCTTTAATCATCTTCAAAGGGTTCTCCGTTTGATGCAATACACCTATCAAGATGTTTTTTCCACGGCACAAAACTATTTTTGAACTCATTCATTTTGATTCCTATTAGTGCTTCTGCCATTTTTTGTTTCACTTCTTTCACATTGGTAAAACTTTTCCCTTTGATGATTTTTTTCATCTGAGGAAATAAAAAAAAAAACATCACACAGGGAGGGTGGAGCATGGGGGGGGTCATGCTGTTTTTGGTCAAAGACTATTAAACGCTGAGCTCGGTATGGGGAGGTTTGCTCTTAAATCACCCATCATGAGATGGGCAAATGCATTGAAAGAATCCCCCCCCAAATTCACTGCATCCAAATGTAGCCTCACAAAAACACTAGCTAGTATACGGATGTCAACGGGTTTTACAACACTTACCTAGTGAGGAAGCCAGGACTACAAGGGACCCACCTTCCAAAAAATATTCTGTTTATTGAGTGGTTCCCAAAATATATTTATAATATATAAATAATATATATTACATATAAATATATATTTTTAATAAAACTCTCTTTAACAACTTCTTTAATTAACAGGCTAGTTAGATGCACTGCCTTCAGTTGTTTTAAATAAGATTTATGCTATAGTGAGAAATTTGGTTATCCCAAACATCATGCTAATTCTTGAGCTTGGTTTTGTGCCAGTTATTAATCTCTTCTTTGCACATTAATCAAGAAGTAAATTTTTCTTCATGCTTGCAATAGTCATTCTAAAATCATGTACTTTCGAGAGCTGAAATAGACTTACTGGATATTCATTTCAGAGAAGATGCTAAATTTCACAAGGCTGCATATTATATAGATTAAGGGCATGGATTTGATGTCTCATTGTTTGGCTTTCAGTACTGATACATCTTGGCTGTATGATCTTGGGCAAAACACTTAACTTACGTAAGCCTCAGTTTTGTTTTGAATTGAGGCAATGAAAATAAATAATAGGACCTACCATGATTGTTTTGAGGCTTAAACAAATCAATATACATAGACTAAATAGGGTGGTAGCTTGGATATATCATATGCATACTCTTTTTTATTAATCGTAAGATGAATTTTCTAAGATATTTCAAATTATTAGTGGTTGAGTTAAAAGTAGAACCTAGGTTTCTTTATTATGAAATATTGATAAAATAAGATACTTTATACTCACAATTGATATTGAATAAATGTAATTACTATTATCATGCTCTGTCTTAAGTTTTTGAATTTCTTACAGAATATTATGCTATTTTAAGAAATATGAGTTGGAGAGTAAAGATAGAAATGGGGACTGGTGAGAAGCAAAACCTGTTTACATACATGTCTCTGGGAGGAGAAAACCAAAAGTAAAGTTTATCTAGTTTAGTGCAATAGTCAAGAAACTTGATTTACAAATATTTAATACATAGTGCCAAGCAAGTTTCCCTTAAAATCACAGACTGCTCTTGTTTTCAAGGAGCCTATAGACTGTAAAAATAAAAACAAATACACACCCATTCACACATCCCCTCCCATATACAAATGGGAGTATAATAGAAAAGTCTAGAGATAATTATCTTTTTTTGTAGATGCAGTGTTTCTGAAATATCTTTCTATCAGTTTTTTTTCTGAATAGATAGCTTTGAAACTTAGATCCAAAGAATAAATTTCAACACGCTTGTAACTGGTCAAGGATAGTAAGGAAACTTGCTATATATAAAGGGATAAAAAATACTTTTTTCATGCAATAGTCCAAACATGGGAGATAATAGATAATGATTGTGTAGTAAAATGATGATCAAGGATTTTTTTGTGACTTACACTTAAAAACCCATAGTATATTATTTCCCTCAACTAGATCAAATGTATTATATCCTACTACAGATATAAAGGAGTTGTAACAAAAGATTTATTCCTCTTTTATGAAGGATCTATGGCCATTCTGGTGTAAATGTCACAGAACATCTTCTACTGAACCAGAGAAATGTGATTGATAGAAAGCTGTAGTCATTCCCCAGTGTCTCCTAACAAAGTGAAATGTAGGATTTTGTCAATTCAAGTTTGTCAGAAAATTCTATGTAGGAAAAAATTAGTATTATTTTCAGAGTTCTATGTCATTATGGACTAGATATGTTTATTCTAGTTTACATAAGCTGTAAAGGCATCTAGTAGACTTCATAGTAAGTGGTCAAAACAGGCAAATATACACCATCCAGGGTAAGTTCTTTCCCAGGCCATGTTTGCTGAAGCATGTGCAGTAACTGGATCTTTGCTTAGTTGGGAGACTCTCAAGAACACGGGCTATAGTGTATTACTGCCCATTGATCTACCCCTTTGGGAGAACTTTTTCTCTGGCAAAGAATGATGAAATTCAACCCTAAGGAATGGCCATGCTTACTTCTCTTAACTACCTTTCAAAATTTTCCATTTTTTCCCTATAATTTCCCCATCAGGGAATGAATTATCTCTTAACTTAAAAAAAAGAATTAAATTATAAATAAATAAATCTCCTCTCCAAAGTCTTACATTTGAGGCACAAAAGTTGTGACTCCTTTCCTAAAACACACAAACAAAAAAACCACTTAATTGCCAAAAATGTGCATTTTCATTGTGCATTTACAACAATGGTAAATACCAGTCCCACAGACCAACAAGTGTTGAATTGTGTGACTTGTAACAATAAAGTTCTGTCAGACTGGCACAGTACCAAAGACAGGAAAAACACTTAAGTGAAGTGAATTTCAAAGTTCTGTCTGTCTTATACGTAAGACATCATAAGACTCTTAAAGACACACATAAAAGAATAATAGCAAGAAGACATGGCTGCAGTTGTCAGCATCAGTTCCTATGGCAGGATAAGTGAATATAATCATATTTAAATCTTTATAATTCTGAATGTTGGTATTATTGCATGGCTACATTTAGTTAACAGATATTTGTGGTCTATTTTATTATGCTTAACCATTGTTAGTGTCTCCCCTTGAGGTGTTCCTCTGCAATGGAAAAGACTACATTCCATCCTGTAGCACTCAGCCATGATCACATGATTGCTTCTTCCAATGAAATGTGAGCTGAAGTCATGTATGTCACTTCACAAGAGAAGTTTTAAGGACCAGCACGTGCCATGATTTTGTCCTGCCATGAGATCTGGCTATGTTCTCATCATCGCCATCAGCCACAGATCAGCAGAGAAAATGATACGAAACAGAATTGTAGCCAACCCCACACAGAGACTTAATACATGCAAAGAATAAGACTTCACTGTCAGCCACTGACAAATGGGGGTCATTTGTTACTGGAGCTTAACCTATCCTGACTGGCACAGTACCAAAGACAGGAAAAACACTTAAGTGAAGTGAACTTCAAGGCCCATGCTTGTATCACTGATTTTTCTTAAAATAAATCAACCTCTTAACATTAGACTTATTCATCCATGATATCTTTCGGACCATATACCTTATACTTTTACATTCAAATTTCTCTCTACTTATTTACTTAATAATCTGTTTTCCACTGTTGGGTCCTCACTATTTCTTCTCTTTGCACCTTTATTTATTCCCATAAACAAATGAATGCAAATAGAGAATGATATGAAATTTCCCTGTTTCTTTATCTAAAAATCTTAATAATGCTCAATATGTGGTTTATAATTTCAATATTATAGAAAACATTTACTGTTAAATATATTTAGGGACATTAAATATGAGTGTCTCATGTATGTCTAATATTGAGTATCATTCAATACTTTGCAATGAGTCCATAACTAAAAATAAGCAAACCTGTTTTACCCACTTTATTTTACAATGGTCTCACACATTCACAGGGCTTTTATGTCACTAATATGCATTTTGGTTCCTTATCCATGGACAAAGAATATTCAATGGGACCTCATATTCAAGGGAAATGGAGTGCTCTTACACAATATAAGGCATAGCCCTATACATGACTCAAAGAAAGACCTGTTCCAAGCAATATTGTTCAACAGCATTTTCACTATTTTATTTTAAGTAGAGAATTTCTAATTCCCGTATGCACTGATAATCTTGTCATTTGGTGGTTTGGCAAGGCTCAGTGATGTTTCAGGCGGAGAGCAGCTCAGGGAGTTTATTAAATAATGACTGGACAACCTGGTCCTCATCAATGATCAAAGTGTGCAGATATTTCCCTTGTGGAAAATATTTTCACTCGAAAATAAATAGTAAGAATATTCTTAAGGATGAGAACAGCAGCAGAAAAAAGATGTTGACTGTGTTTTGGGTCAAGCTTGTTATTTTATCTATATCTATACACACACATATAATATCCTGTGTAATATGTAGTGTGTGTAAATATATATCTATAATATGTATACACAAATATATATGGCAACTATAAAATGATAGTGGGATAATACATATATCTATCTGGTAATAAAGGTTCAAAATTTTACTTGCAATGATACATTATTAATTCTATATAACTGTAGTTTTGAGTTTTAATAATCATTTTATTATTAAAACAAAAAATGCAACATCTTATCTTCAAGAAAAAGATCTTTTTAAATTTTTATTTTAAAGATGTGGGGAGCAATTCAGGGTTAGGTCTACAAATGGTTATTATACAGGTAGAGTTTGGGCCTCACTTTGGAACTGCACATTTCTTAAAGCAGCCACCATCATATTATGCAAAGAAGTACAATTCTAAGGCCATAGATGAATTAAGATAAAATCCTTTCCACCCCCTAAACAGAACCAGTTAATCTGAATAAGACAAGAGAGTAGAAAATGAGGAGAGGAGAGTAGCTAAAAATAGAAAACAAATATTAAAATTAAATAGTCATATAAATAATTGCATCAATTGTTAGAAGTTAATGAATAAATATTCCCAATTAAAAGAAAAAAAGGTAAGAGTAGATAAAAAGCAATCTATCACTATATGGTGTTAGAAAGAGAAGCACATTAGATGAACATTCAAATTTACATATTGAATGTAAAATGATGAAAAGGACATATTATAGAAACAGCATCAAAGGGCTGAAATGACTGTAGTCACATCAGATAAAGTGGACTTCTAAGCAAAAAGTATTATCAAAGATAAAATGGACATTTCTTAATAATAATAGACTCAGTGCCCCCAAAATAATGTCTCTTTGTCCCTAACACCCACATGCATACATGTATCCTCTAGTTCAGGTCCTAAATGAACATTCTGATTGTGTATTTCTCAGTGAATAAGAAACATCTCACTGTATGAATTCATACAGTTATGTTGATATGCAAAACTCTACAGCATTGGAGTTCTTGCATTCTATAAGAGAAAATTCTCAAAATAAAGCAGAAGTCCTATGCCTTTTTCAAATGTCTCTTAATGGTGAGCAGATCCCCTTCCATTGATTAGCGTCTTCATCATCCTATCAGCCCAGAAATACAAAATATTTATAGAAATTTCATAGCAATTTTTTATAACACAGGATATTTTAATGAAAAAAATTTCTTTGTAGAACCCTTAAGAAATGAAAGTGGTCCTCCTGAAATTGGTACGATGTCTTACACACATGCATCTCTATGTTCCGCTTATCGAACTGAAAAAAAATCATGGTATTTTGCAGCGAATATTATCATTTACTGTTGTCAAATTTCTATTCTGTACTTAGATTCAGATAATACAGAGAATGATGAGAAAAATCTATTTGCTCGCTTTCAAGAAGACTATTCAAATGCATAAGTAAATATGTAATTGTCATGTGGGAAGGTCAAAATTGCATGAAATTCTACATACCTTTCTAAGTCATTTATTTTTTAGCAAAGAGCACAAAGAAGAGAAACAAAATGAAAGCTGAGGAAATTTGGGTGCACTATACATTCTATAAATTATAAAACTCTGTTTATTCTTTATTTATTTTGTTCATTTTTTAATTTTTATTTTTTATTTTTTTTATACAATATATTTTTTTAATTGTGATATGGAGGGGTACATTTAAGGGTTAGGTACACAAATATGTCTCGTTCAGGCACCCTTGTTGATAAGAAGTGTCCCCCCATCCCCAGACAGGTATTTACTGCCATTGATCCCTTCCCCTATCCCTCCCATCCCCCCATCGTTTCCCACCACTGTCAGTCATTTTCTTGTGGTAATACGTTGGATGATCAAGGTCTACTATATGAGTGAGAACACGTGATACTCAGTTTTTTGTTTCTGTGAGAGGTCACCCAGTATTATAGACTCTAGTTCCATCCAGGTTGCTGCAAAATTCATGATTTCATTCTTTTTTATGGCTGCTTAGTATTCCATTGTGTATATGTACCACATTTTTAAAATCCAGTCCTCTTTTGATGGACAGCAAGGTAGCTTCCATGTTCTTGCTATTGTGAACAATGCTGCAATAAACATCCGAGTGCAGGTATCTTTTTTATAAAGTGATTTGAGTTCTTCAGGGTATATTCCCAGTAGGGGGGTCACGGGGTCATATGGGAGGTTGGTGTTTAGAGCTTTTAGGAATCGCCACACGGCTTTCCACAGAGGTTGCACTAGTTTACACTCCCACCAACAGTGTAGAAGTGTTCCCTTTTCACCATACCCTCTCCAGCAACTGTTATTATCGAGTTATTGATAATTGCCAGTCTGACTGGAGTTAGGTGGTATCTTGCTGCGGTTTTGATTTACATCTCCCTGATGATTAGTGCGGTTGAACATTTCTTCATGTGTCTGTGGGATGCTTGGATGTCTTCCTTTGAGAAGTGTCTGTTCATATCTTTTGCCCATTTTATACTGGGGTTGTTGGTTTTTTTCTTTTCTGCACGTTTGAGTTCCTTGTAGATCCAAGATGTTAAGCCTTTGTCAGACCTGGAGTTGGCAAATACTTTTTCCCAATCTGTAAGCTGTCTCCCTGCTCTCTTGATGGTTTCTTTGGCTTTGCAGAAGCTTTTAGTTTGATGAGGTCCCACTCGTCTATCTTATCTCTTATCGCCTGTGGGTTT
>CAUYQG010073740.1:0-14203 GCA_963574415.1 Tarsius wallacei
CTCCTGGCCACCGCAGCCTCGACCTTCTGGGCTCTGGCGATCCTTCCGCCTCAGCCTTCCAAGTAGCTGGAACTATAGGCGCGCGCTACCACACCCGGCTAATTTTTTGATTTATTGTAGAGATGAGGTCTTGCTTGCCCAGGCGGGTCTCGAACCCGCGGGCTCAGGCAATCCACTCACCTCAGCCTCCCAAAGGCGTGGGATTACAGGCTAAGCCACCAAGCCCGGCTGGGTTTTTTAAAAAAGAACAAAACATAGAAATTGACCTTCATGACCTTAAGGATTGAAACTTACATTTGTCTCATCTGAGTTCCTTTCTCAGGAAACCATAATTGACCTTTTGACCTTAAAGATGGAAACTTTGCGATATCTGAGTTCCTTTCTCAAGAAACCAACCCTCGTTATAGTATCAAGAGACTGAAACTCACTGGATCACCACATCTAAATAATGAGATGCCAGACCCCACCTGCTTTCTAACGCCTCTTCCTTGCTTTTCCCCAATTCCTGTTTTGTATATTCCTGCTCTGCTATATAAACCTGACTACAGTAGGATGGGGATACAGATTTGAGAATGAATCTCTCATTCTCTTTTGCTGATATCACCCAAATAAAAAGCCTTTTGCCCTGGCAATACTCAATATCTCATTATACTCATTGACTTTGTGTGTGGAGAGCAACGGGATCCTGACCAAACCCTTGGCATTTGGTAATAACTGTAGTCAGTGATGCTAGGACTGTAACTTTGCAAACTTCATGCCTCAGATTTCTTTGGCAACTTTTTGAAGGTGGTTGGTTGGGACCTGAAAGTACTGAGGGGTAGAAAGTGAGAGAGGACACAAGATTTTCTTCCTGTTTTTTTGCTTTTAATTTTTTTTTTAATTTTTAGAAATGAGGTCTTGCTACTATGTTGCCCAAACTGGTCTTGAACTCCTAGGCTCAAGTAATCCTCTAGCCTCAGCATCCCAAAGTGCTGGAATTACATGCATGAGCCAGTACGCCTTGCCTCTTCCTGTCTTTAAATTTGTTTTATTTTTGTTGGCTTCAATCCCCAAATGGAAGTTCTTTTAAGCATCAGGTGGGTAGCCCAGCTATGGAAGTGGCTCCAGCCTCCAGTTCTTATGGCACTTCCAGAACCGCCTTATCATTACTCTCAGAGGTACCAGTAGCAGCTACTCCAAATCCCTTCCTTAGAGCACCAGATCTGGGGATTTCTCTTGGTTCTCCCCACTTTTTTCCTTTTGTTCCCCTAAACTCAGGCATTGTAGCTGCTTTCTGAGTTACCTTAGTATTTGCTTTTTACTTAGTTAGCCTTCATCTATGAAACCAATTTCCTTAATTAAACCCTCTCTGCTGAAATCAATGTGGTTTCTGCTTTCCTGACTTATCTAATATATATGCACATAGTCATATATATTTTAAAATACGTGTAATGTTAAAAATAGTAAAAAACAAGTAGCTAATTCATTGCATTGTGTTTCTGATTTATATTTTAAAAATGTTTTTTTGATTTGGGCCTTTAGCATGCCACATGCATGTGATGATTTTGACTGCTTGATATGAAATGTGTCTTGTGAAGTGTATACATATGTCCAAATATGACCAAGACAAAAATCGGTATTAACATTGATAGAAATTTTTCCTTACAAGAAAGACCTACTCTTGGCAGGAGTTTCCAGTTAGGTTTTACAGTCTCTGAAATGACTTACTTTTCTTCACATAGTTAAAGCCTAACTCAGTTTTACCATTTAATTTCTAAATAACTTAATTTCAAATGTCTCAGTTTAAATGTCTTGGTTGAGACAACTGTCTTTGTCCAAATGTTTGAGAAACATTCTCATTTGGTGCTCTTTTTATTGTCCTTACTTTCCTTGCTGCCTATTTTCTAGTCCATACTCCGTTACACAGAGAGCAAACCCAGACCTGGAGAAATGAAGGGGTTTGCTCCATGTCATATAAGTGAGTGGTTGGAAACCTGGAGCAGAACTCAAGCTAATTTTCATTCTGTTGCCTCAAGCTGTCTTTAGTTGCTCATGATTTCACATGTATCTAGGATTTGTTAGCTCTTGGCAAGGCAAATAAAAAAACCACCCCCCCAAAAAAATAAACAAAGTAACTATGAATTAAGCATCATTATATTAATGAACCAGGCTGAGAATCTTAATTTAAGAAGGAGTGTTAGAAAATGTTACCTATCTATTAGAGGTACTTTGTAATTAATATTTATTTATTCATTTACATTTAATCAATTAATCCTTATTAATCTGTAGTAATGTAATGATATGGGTCACTGTGATAGTGTCATGTTGTCTGTCTTAGAGCTGTCAACATTCTCTCCTTTCATTCACGGCAGTGCTTGCATAAATTCAGGGGCACTAAGTTATCTTACTTTCTCAACTCTTTTCTATGCAGTTTGGTTTCTGTTCCTTCTTTGTTGAAACAACCCTTGAATTCACCAATGGTCTCCATATTGCCATTCCAAATAAACGTTTTTCTGCTTTTGACTTGGCTCACTTTCTGTGGCAACTGATATCATTGACCAGTCCTTTTTCTGAGATATTCTTCTAATAAGTTATTCTTCTATTTTCTCCTACTGCTATTTCTCACATTTGTTATGTAGGATCTTAAATATCAGTGATCTTCAGAGCTCTGTTCCTGGTCTTGTGCCCTTCTCACTATGGTTTCTCACCCACACAATCCTATTTCAACCCATATTCTGGCCTTCTGCCACTAATATGTGCTAAAGACTTCCAAATCCATAGCTCCAGCCTAGATCACTTCCATGAGCTCAATTCTTTATGTATGACTATCTACTGGAAAACCACTCCATCACATCTATCTTTCTCTGCTCCTAACAAGGTAGTTGTAATTTATGACTCTCATGATGTGCTATACCTCTATATTCGACAACATTCTCTCTACTTAAAATGCTTCACTTACTTTTCACTTTCTTCATATAGCTAATGCCTAACTCAGTTTTAACATCTGATTTCTAAATAACTTATTTCAATTGCTTCAGTTTAAATGTCTTGGCTGACAGTTTTAATGTCTTGGTTGAGACAACTGTCTTTGTTCAAATGTTTGAAAAACATTCTCGTTTGGTGCTCTTTTTATTGTCCCTACTTTTTCTCTTGTTCATACCTCCGTCTTTTATTTATACTTCAATCCTAATATTTGACTGTCATTACTATTTTACTTTTCTCCTTTTCTAGCTTCTTGTGGTAGTCTCAAAAGATGAGCCCTGTTAATATTTTGCCCCCTTATACTTGCCTCCCCTTACTTGCTGCTTCTGACATCAGGAGATGGGGTCTGTTTCCTTTCCCCTTAGATATAGGCTGTACTTTAACTTGCTTTAACCAATAAAAAGTGGCAGGAGTGATATTCTGGGATGTCATAGTTCAAATCATAAAGGAGCTTGCATCTTCCTTGTCCTTACCTTCTGAAATCTTGTTGTCATGCTTAAAAGAGATTTAAACTAGACTTTTGATTGATTAGGGGCCATGTGGAGAGAGACCTTGGAAGATAAGAGGCTATCATGGACATTTCAGCCCTACTTGATCTTCCAGTGAATGTAGCTCTATGAATTATCTCATTTACACCACATGGAACAGAAGAACAGGCTCATTGAATCCAGTCAACTTAATCATTAGTCACATAATCATTAGTAACAATAACTCTTTGTTGTTTTAAGTTCTAAATTTTGGGGTGTGTTGTTACACAATAATAAGTAACTGAAATAATTATTCACTAATTACGTTATTTGAGTTTCTCTTATGTTTCAAGAACAGTACTAGAAGTACATATGAATAAAATATGTGACTTGGAAATCCCTTCACTTAGTACAGTCACTACATGTAATAGCTACCCCAATACATGCTGTGGAATAAAAGAATGTATCAAAATGTGAGCCTTATCTTTTTCTATCCTAGGCACTAAATATTTTTGATGTTAAAAATAAACATCTTTGGACTACAAGATAGAATTAGAAGTGTATGTATGTTTTTAATTAAAAAGGCTTCTGTTTGTTAGAATATTTTAAACAAAACGAAGAGAATCACACTTAGAACAGCAAGTTTTAACTTAGTATTGTATTGTGTATAACATAATACAATATATATAATTTTGGGTAATTTCATATGTCCATTTTTTGTACTTTTTTGAGAAGGGACTTTTTAAAGTTTTCAAACTACTAGAAAAAGCTTCCTTCATGAAGTTAACTTCACCTATCTTTTCTTTTCTTTTCTTTTTTATTGAGTTGGAGTCTCACTCTGTCACCCAGGCTGGAGTGCAGTGGCATACTCACGGCCACCCCAGTGTTGACCTGCTGCGCTCCAGTGATCCTTCGCCTCAGCCTTCCGAGTAATCAGAACTACAGGCACACACTGCCACACCCGACTAATTTTTGATTTATTGTAGAGAATAGGTTTTGCCAAGTTGCCCGGGCTGGTCCCCAACCCAAGAGCTCAGGCAATTTACTTGCCTTGGCCTCCCAAAGTGCTGGGATTACAGGCTAAAACACTGAGCCCGGCCTATTTTTCACTTGAAAGAAACAGTGTTTAAGAACCTATTGCCTCCTGTTATAAAAAACAACATTGATACTGATAGAATAAAGCTTCAAATATTGGGCTTCATGAATCACCTGCATTATCCTGTATAATCTATACAACTGTCATGTGATCTAGTTACTATTTCCATTCCCATTACATAAATGAAGATCCTAAGGATTAGAAAGATTAAGGGCATGGCAAGGTTAGTAGTCCAACCACAATTTGAATGACTTCAAAGAAAGGATACAGGTAAGAGTAGAAAAAAACTACACATTTTTAAGGTGAACAATTAAAAAAAGTCAACTTAATGTATTTTCTTCAAATGTAAAAAAAAGTATTAAGTTTGAATAAGATCTTCAAGTCCAAGTTATAAGAGATCAAATTTAGGAATAAATAATTTAAGCATATGGCTTATGGTTTTCTAAGACTGGACCATCTCTCTTTTCTCTGGTTTCTGGATTCACTTGTGCTTCCCAGTTTGGTTTGTCCTAAATTCCAGGCCATGTGGTCATGTTCCTGAGTGCAAGAGAAGCACAAGGCTTTCAGGCAGATTCTGACTGAGTCACAGAACCTAGAGTTTCACATTGACCACACCGTCACTGCCTGCCACTTCCCTACAGGGGACCATAGAGAATAAAATCATTGAATGTGGTCAGGTAGGACCACTGGGGATCCAGGATAGCAGTTCTCATCTCTAGTCACTCATCAGAAACACCTGAGAAGTTTTTCAAAAGTATTGCATCCTGGAGCGTTTTATTTGATAGGTCTATGTTGGTGCCTAAAATCTGTTTTTATAAAGTGCTAAGCCACTGATCTAGAGGGTGTCTTTCTGATGCTGCTAAGGGCTATTTTGCATTGCAAAGAACTTGTGAATGTGAGTAGAAGATGGTATTTTCCTGTCTAAATAGGGAAATATATATTTCCAAAGAAAGAGAGACGGTTAAAGACACCCAGATACCTAACTGAAGGGTTTACAAATATATACATGCGATCAGAATCATCTAGGAGCTTGAAAATGCCAATGTCAGCACCCACTGTGGCACTGCAGTGGAATCTCAGATTGAGCACCAGCACCCACTGCAAACTAATACTTAGAATCTCTAGGGGTTGGGTGTCTAGTGTTGAAAATCATTTTGAACAGAGGTTGGTACTAGTTTTCTGGGAAGAGCCAGATCATAAATATTTTTGGCTTTGTAGACTATCTGGTCTCTGTCACAGCTACTCCATTTTGCCATTGTAGTGTAAAAGCAGTCATAAATAGGATATAAACAAGTTAGTGTGTCTGTGTTCCAATACAACTTCATTTGTGGACACTGAAATTTAAAACTCTCGTTTGGTGAGCCTTTATTTAGAGCAAACAGTTCTTCGTTTTACAGGTGAAGACGCTCAGGTCTGGCAAGGCTTTGTGAACTGCTCAAGATCACTCAGTTCATCAGTGGCAAAGCCAGAGGTACACCTAGTTGATCAGTGCTCCTTCCTCCAGGAATTGAGGTAAAATTCCGTGAAAAATTATAATATTTTCCTTATAAATTGCTGTTTATTTTTAAAACATGTTATATTTTCTTTATCACTGTGAATTTTTTCAAATATAAGGGATAACTATGGAATTTTCATATGCATAAGTCTCAATATGACATTATCTGATATTGGATCTTATAAAAGAGTTTTGTTATTAGAAGCAGAAAATAACATTTATTAAAATTGCTCTCTTTACTTAAAATTGTTTTGTGGAAGATACCCTGAAAACACCTTTATACTGAGTATTCAATGTAGGTCATATTTTGTACTCTTCAGCTTTTGCCACTTTTTGTTCAATTTCCATCTTAAATTGAAAGGTACTTGGATAACTAGGAAAATGAGAAAACAAAGAAGAGGATGAATTAGGGAAGATGGAGGGTGAGTTTCAATGGTTGAATGAAGAAGGCTGAATTGCAATTGAGAACTGGATTCTTTTGTTACAGAATCATCTGAGTTGATTCTTCAAGGTGATAAGGAAGATATAGAAGTAAAGATCAGCAAACTGAATTTTCTTTAAGATACAAGTGAACCCTTCTGACCCTTTGTGTGTATATGTAGCCATTATTAGCAGTTCTTTTCTCTATAGCAGGAAATATAAATGCCAAATTCTATTGAGGTGAGCGCTCATACCATGTCAGAGCATGTCTATAGGGGACACAGTCATTTCTCAGCCCTGGGTGTTACCATGCACAAATGTGGACCTAGCGGTGTATGATGGGTGATCATCAAGTGAAGCTGGAAATCTCTACTTTCAGATTCAGTTTTTCAATTTTTGAACAATGGCAACTAATTGAAAAAAAAAAACATCTAAAATACCGTGTTAGTCACACTAAATGTGTGTCTGGGCTGGATCCAGTTTGCCACATCTGTACAGAGTCTGATTCACAACAGAATCAAGAGAGGGATGGATGTGGAACCTGGGAGAGGAAATGCCTTTTCAAAGATAGCATGTGTGAGGGGATCATCTAGAGTCTACGAGAGATGGAAGATTGGGCTTGGTAGTAGAGCTGCAATGAGTCACTTAAGGAGTCAGGAGAGATCAGGCTTCCTCCTACCAACATGCCAGTTAAATGAAGGAGTTGTACTGGGATAAGGTTAACATATTTTATAGCATTATACCTTTCTCTCATGTCCATATCTGTATAGTTATTATCAGAAAAAAACACCACATATGGCCATATATAAATGATGGCGACTATTAAGAACCAGGCCGTTTATTATTTGGGGCTTTGAGGAGAAAAGACAAGGAAGAATGGAAGAGCTGGTGAGGAATAGAGAGGAGGCTTGGGGGTAAGGACTACTAACCTGCAGGTACAGTGGAGTAGAGCTAGATGAGCAAGTTGAGGAAGTGTAGCTCAGGAATGGTATTTAATACTAAGAGAAGGAGAGAGCTAGGGTTAGACAAAAGTGGAGATTAGCCAGGAATCAAGTCCTGGTGGAATGGGAGGTGACTTGGCAGTGCTGGTCAAAATAGAAGCCAAGGTGAGATCCTGAACTGGGTGGCCAAGATCAGAGCCAGCACTATTGAATACAGAGCCAGGGATCTGGAGGCAGTTTGGAAAGGTATGCAAGGGGGGGCTGTGCCAAGAATACGTACCCCCTGGTTTGGGAGTTTTTAAATGTGAAAATTGCTAAGTTCATAATACATACTATATGATAGCAATTAGGCCATTCTTTTAGTCAATGTTGAATTAAGAGTTAAATTTAAAATCTGGAATTTGGTTTAAAAAATTAAAACACCCAAACATATCATCTTTCCAACAAATGTTTTTTAAACAAATCTTTCAGCCAAGTTGCCTAAGAACAACAGTTGACTAGAACTGCACGTCTTTCTTCAAACACTGTCTACTGCAGAATGGAAACAGGAACCTCTGGGAATATCTGTGAGTCATAAAATGTTGCAGAGAACTTTCCAAAACCATTTTCTTGCTAGCATGGAGAGTTCTAATCTCATATTGGCAGGCTTTGTTGGCTACACTGTACATTGTTTACTTTGATTTCCTCTCAGCTGTTCTGCATGATTTTGGATCATCACATTTTTGATATATTAGAGTAAAGAGTTGCACAGTATGACAAAATTATAATCCCTTCTGTTCTTCTGTTCTCTTAAAATAGATAAAATTATGATTCTAATCTGTGCTTCTTCTAGGAGCATATTTAATTCAGTTGTCTTTGAAAGAAGTAGTTTAGATTATTCCCACAATTCTAAAAGCTTATAGTACTGGTGATTGAGAACATATGTTTTCATTCAATTAAAAAAAGATGTTGAAAAACATTTCATAATGCAGCCAGAAAGGGACACTTCAAAGTGTGTGTATGTGTGCACTAGGATCATTTGATCTAGTTTAAATATTAGTGCCTGAAATGGGCAAAATGTGTACACTAAGGTATAATTTTACAAACCTAGTTTTAATGTCAAGAATGGATCAAAAAGTAGGCCAGAAAAAAAATAGTACTTAATCTTTTGTGCATAAGCTCAACCTGAGTCTAAAATCTTTGATATTTAGTAGAGATTGGATAACTTTTAAATTGATTTATTTTTATACTTTTTTCTATTTTTATTCCATATGCATAAAATAGAGGTGAACTTTTACTTAAAATGTGAAAATCTTAAATGTCTAGTTAAAAAGATTTTGACTGTTGTACAAACCTGTACAATCACCACCCAATTCAATATAGAACAGTTCCATCACCCAGAAAGTTCCCTTTCTAGTCATTTTACCATTACCTTCCTCCAAATACCAGAGACAGCATATATTAGTTTTATATGTTCTTGGCCTTCATATAAATGGAATAATATACTACGTACTCTTGGGTTTTGCTTCTTGAGCCAACATATTTTTAAGATGCATAAATATTTTTGTATTTATCAGTTCATTCCGTTTAATTGGAATTGAGCACTATTAAATCATAATGAATGACCACCATTTTATTTTTTTCTGATGATGAATACTTGTGTTGTTTCCAGTTTGGGCTGTTATAAGTAAGGGTGCTAAGACATTCTTGTTAAAGTCATTTTGTGGACATAATGCTTTTTATATCCCTTGGGAAAATATCTAGGAGTGGGATTGCTGCAGCATAGGTCTTTATACAAAATTGCCAGTATTCCACAATGGTTATATCATTTTACAGTTTCACCAGCAATATATGAGCATTTCATTTGTTCCACAAACTAGCTATCATTTGGTATTGTCTTTTGATTTTAACCATTCTAGTGAGATTGAAATATTATCACATTGTGGTTTTTTTTGCATTTCTCTGATTGCTAATGGTGTTGAGGAATTTTGTGTGTGTGTTTATTGGCCTTTCTGTATCTTCCTTTATAAAGTGCTTCTTCATTTCTTTTACCCATTTTTAATTTTTGGTCTTTATATTGTTTATTTTGAGGAGTTTTCTTTATATTCTACTCATGTCTTTATATTTTGTCTATTCATTTTCTTAATGGTTTCTTTTTTAAGAAATTGAAATGTAATTCATATGTCATAAAATTCACTCTTTTTAAAATTTTGATCTGCATGATTTTGGATCATCACATTTTTGATATATTAGAGCAAAGAATTGCACTGGTGTCTTCCTATGTTGCCCAGGCTAGCCTTGAATGCCTGGGCTCAAGCAATCCTTCAACTAGGTGTGAGCCACCACACCCAGCCAAAACTTTCTCTTTTGAAGCGAGCAGTTCATTGGTTTTTAGTATATTCATAAGTTGTGCAACCATCACCATTATGGAATTCTAAACATTTTCATCATATCCAAAATAAACCCTATATCCGCAAACATTCACTCTCCATTCATTTCCTTCTCCTCCCAAGCCCTGGCAACTGCCAATTTACTTAAAAAAAAAAAAATTCCTATGGAATCTGGACAATTCACATAAATGGAACAACACAATCTGTGGCCTTTTGTAGGTGGCTGCTTTCATTTGGCATGATTTATGACTGAATAAAGTTTCACTGTATGGATATACTATATTTTAAAAATCTATTCTCTAGTTGACAGACATGGGGGTCACTTCTACCTTTTTGCTACAAGGACTAATACTGCTAAAACACATTTTTATGTTTTCAATTCTCTTGAGTAATATCTAAGAATGGAATTTTTGGGTCATATGACAGTTCTGTGTTTAAATTTTTGAGAAACTGCCAAATTGTTTTTAACTGCACCATTTAAAATTCCCACCAGTAATGAACAATTCTACTTTCTCAACATCCTTGCCAACACTTATTTTTTTTAATATTTGCATTTCCCTAATGACTAATTTTTTTTGATGATTATGGTGAAACTAGGATACAGTGTTATTTTTTTCTTTTATGTTTTGTTCAAGAAATATTTGCTTGCTCTAAGGTCATAAAGATAGTTTCTTACTTTTTCTTCCAGAAGCTTTATGAGTCTGGCTTTTATAATTAGGTCAATAATCAGTAATAAGTTAATTTTTTTACATATAATGTGAAGTAAATGCTAAAGTTTTTCTTTTTTCCATGTGGATATCGGGTTGTTAGTCTTACAATGTTATGAACATAGTATATCTTTATATTTACTTAGATTTTTAATTACTTTAAACAGTGTTTTTATTTTTTAGTTAAGATCTTGAACTTCTTTTGTTAGATTTAGTCTTAGCAGTTTTTATTAATACTACTGTAAATGGTATTGTATTTTAAATTACAGTTCCTAATTGTTTCTTTGGTAGTATTTAAAAATTGTTAATTTTTGTATATTGATCTTATATTCTGAGGTCTTGCTAATTCATTTGTTATTTGTGGTAGATTTTTGGAGATTTCTTAGGGTTTATTTCATATACCATAATCTTATCTGCAAATAAAATGGTTTTACTTTCTTTCCAATATTTTGGCAATTTCTTTTTCTTGATTTTTTGTATTGGCTAGGACTTAGTATTATGTTGTATACAAATGATGAGAGCAGACATCCTTACCTTACTCTCAATTTTAGGGTGACAGCCTTTGGTGTTTTACTGTTATGTAGACTGTCAGGTTTTTTTTCGTAAATGCCTATTTAAGGAATTCCTATCCATTACAAATTTGCTGAGAATTTTAAATCATGACTGGGTATGAAATATTGTTAAATTTCTTTTTAAAAAATGTATTGAGATTACTGTATTATACCTTAATATATCTGGTGAACCACACTGGCTATTTTTTAAATGTTAAACTGCTTTTACATTCCTTGAATAAACTCAACCTGTTTGTAATAAAGTATTCATTTAAAATATTGCTGGATTTGTGGGTAATAACTCCTCATGTATACATGTTAAATACATATTTGTCTTTTTAACAATTAAAAATATTGCTGGATTTGATTTGATAAGATTTTTGTGAAGTTTTTTGTGGCATATTTTTGAGGGCTATTGATTTGTAATTTTCTTTTCGTGTAATGACTTTATTTGATAGATTTGGTATCAGGGATATATTGGCTTAATAAAATTCAGAAGTGTTTTGTTCTTTAATTTTAAATTATAAATTCCATTTCTTTATCAGTAATATGGTATATTAGTTTCTAGGGCTGTCATAACAAAGTAGTACAGACTGGGGAGCTTAAACAATGGAAATGTATATTCTTATAATTGTGGAGGCTGAAGTCTAAAATCAGGTTGTCAACAGGGTTGATTTCTTCTGAGGTGTCTCTTCTTGGCTTACAGATTTTTGTCTTCTCTCTGTGTTTTTACAGGTATTCCCTCTGTGTGTATCTGTGTTCAAATTTACTCTTTTTTTTTTTTAAAGGACACCAGTTATATTGGATTAAAGCCAGTTCTAATGACCTCATTTTAATTTAATTACCCATTTAAAAACCCTAACTCATCATAGAGTTACATTCTGAGGTACTGGGTATTAAGACTTCAACATAGAGTTTTGAGGGTACACAATTCAGCCCATAACATATAACCACTCAGATATTCTATTTTTTTTCTTGTGTCATTTTTAAGTTGTGTTTTTCAAGGAGTTGTTCATACTATTTCAGATGTCAAATTCATTGGTGTCAAACTTTTTCATATTTTTTAATCCTTTTAACGTCTACAGGCTTTGAGGTAATGTCCTTCTTTCATCTGTGATATTTGTAATTTGTACTTTCTGTTTCTTCTTTCCCCCTTGATCAGTCCTGCTAGAAGTTTAGCAATTTTATTAATCTTTTTTTAAAAGGACTGCCTTTTGACTTTGTTGATTTTCTCCATTGTTTGTGTTTCTGTTCCATTATTTTCTGCTTTTATCTTTAAAATTTCACTTTTTCCACATTCTTTGGTTCTAATTTGCTCCCTTTTTTTAATTTCTGAAAGAGTAAGATTAGATCAGCTGAATTTAAACCCCTCTTTTTCTGCTAATTTTTCATTTAATGAATATACATTTTTCTATAAGATGTGTTTTTGGTGAAAAGCTGATATGTTGTATTTTAATTATCATTCAATTTAAAATATTTTCAATATCTTTTGTGATTTCTTTTTTGATCCATGAATTATTGAAAAGTGTTGCTTAACTTCCAAATATTTGGAAAGTTTTTTAGATAATTTATGTATTTCTAATTAATAATGTTGTCTCCCAAAACACAAGTGTATGGTTTCAATTATTTGAAATATGCAGACACTTGTTTTATGGCCCAGTTATATGGGCTGTCATGGTGGGTGTTCCATATGCTCTTGTCTAATGTGGATCCTGCAATTGTTGGTAATAGTGTTCTATTAATGTCAAGTAGGTCAGGTTGATTGATAGCATTCGAATTGTCTACACTCTTAATTATCTGTTTTTGACTACTTGCACTATGAATCATTTTAAAAAGAGTGCTCTAAGACTCAACTATATTTTGATTTTGTCTATGTATCCTAGTATGTCTATCAATTTTTGCTTTATGTATTTTTGTGGCTCTATTATTAGGTACATCTTCTATTAGTATTGCTACATCTTCTTGATAAATTTGCATCGTGTCAGTTTTCGTTTTATCTCTGGTTATGAAGTCTACTTTGGTACATATTACTATAATTTCACTAACTTTCTTATTTTCACTAACTAAGAAAATTAATGACTACAAGGGGTGCCAAAAAATGTGTATACATTTTAAGAGTTGGTATCTATGTATCATTTTTTGAAGTTGAACTGAATTATGGCATCAATGTGTAGTATGATGTTCACTCAACCGTGCTTCTGCCATTTTTTTGACTGTCCTATCTGTCGCGTGGTGATGACAACATTCATTTGATTAACGCCATCTCTGGCGCAAACGTCATACTAAAAATGTGCATACATTTTTTGGGCACCCATATATATTTTCTATCATCTTACTTTTTATTTTTATTTATTTATTTATTTTTTTGAGTTGGAGTCTCACTCTGTCGCCCAGACTGGAGTGTCGCCTCGACCTGCTGGGCTCCGGCGATCCTTCCGCTCAGCCTCCCGAGTAGCCGGAATTACAGGCACGCGCTACCACGCCCGGCTGATTTTTTGATTCATTGTAGAGATGAGGTCTCGCCAAGTTGCCCAGGCGGGTCTCGCAATCCACTCACCTCAGCCTCCCAAGGCGCGGGATTACAGGCTGAGCCACCGAGCCCGGCTATCATCTTATTTTTAACGTGTCCTTATATTTCTTACAAATTGAATTTAGTTTAGTCTTGCTTTTATATTCAGTGACAATTTGATTTCTAAGTGAAGTGTTCAGTATATTTACATTTTATATAATTTTTCTTATAGTTGGTTTGAGGACTAACATTTGTTCTTTTTAATTAAATTTTCTTTCTTGTCTTTTTTGGGTTATTCAAGAATTTTGTAGTATTAAATTTTATCTCTGCTTTTATTGATGTTTTATCTATGCTTCTTTGAATTAATTTTTAGTGTTATTCTACTGATTGTAATGTACATTCTTAATTTATCACGGTCAACTTCAAAATAGTATTAACTTATTTCATGAACAATATGAAAAACTACACTGTGTATTTTGTAACACATCTTTTGTATTGTAGTCACTACATTATTCTAATCATTATTTTATTACATGTTATATACACTACATTGTTATTATTATTATTATTATTATTACTATTGTTATTTTGAGTTGGCGTCTCACTCCGTTGCCCAGACAGGAGTGCAGTGGCACACTCCCGGCCAATGCAGCCTTGACCTGCTGGGCTCTGGCGATCCTTCTGCCT